>VDFB02260449.1:0-26472 GCA_007258455.2 Sequoia sempervirens
TGATGGTGTCTTGCATATCCCGGGACTAGCAAGAAATTTGTTATCTGTTAGCAAACTAATAGATGTGGGTGTGCTTGTATAGTTTTCTGAAGCAGGTGTGAAAATGGTGAGAGGTGCTATGGTAATAGCAAGAGGAAGCAGATTGGGTACATTGTACTAGTTTGATGCATGCATGGTTGAGTGCAATAGTACTTCTGATAAGATTGTGAAAATGACTACTTTGTTGGAGAAGGAGAGGGTTTCTCTTTCAACAGATGGTCGTGGTTTTTGGGTACCCAAGGGTGCTCTATCTACCGAATCAAAGTTACCTATAGAGAAGACCATGTTATGGCACCAAAGACTCAGCCACATAGGTGAGAAGGGTCTATGGACCTTGAAAAATAAAAACCTTGTTGATGGGTTGAATGACTGCAATCTTGAGTTCGATTTTTGTGAGCATTGTATCTATGGTAAACAAAATCGTATTCAGTTTTACTCGAGTTCTCATAAGTCTTCATGTATTTTGGATCTTATCCATTCAGATGTATTTGGTCCAGTTGATGTTTCTTCTATTGGTAGATCAGTTTATTATGTTTCTTTCATTGATGATTTCAGTAGAAGAACATGGGTTTATTTTCTTAGGAGTAAAGCTGAAGTTTTCAGTCGTTTCAAAGAATTTAAAGCAATGGTTGAGTTGCAGACTGGAAAGAAGATAAAGTGTTTGAGAACTGATAATGGTGGTGAATATTGCTCTAATGATTTTGACACATTTTGTAAAGATTGTGGTATTAAAAGAGAGAAGACGACTCCGTATTCTCCACAACAGAATGGAGTTGCAGAAAGAATGAACAGGACCTTGATGGAGAAGGCTAGGAGTATGCTGAGTGGAGCTGGACTAGAACAAAAGTTCTAGGCTAAAGCTGTAGCCACTGCCTGCTACCTGATAAACAGGTCTCCTACATCAGCTCTTGTTGATAAGACACCAATGGAAGCGTGGTCGGGCCACAAGCCTTCACTTAGACATCTGAGAGTGTTTGGTTGCGAGGCATATGCTCATGTGCCAAAGGAGAAGTGGACAAAATTGGATAACAAAGCTGTCAAATGTATCTTCATCGGATATAGTTATGGTGTGAAAGGATACAAGCTTTGGGATCCTATTGTACAAAAGGTATTTTATTCCAGAAGTGTTATTTTTAGAGAAACTAAGCCTTCTTCTATTATAGTGCAGCCAGAACAGATGGAAGAAAAGAAAGATGTGATTCAACTACCTGCTACACCTGAGAAAGTTGAATTGAGGCCCTTAGAAAGACAAGAAGTCGAGGAGAGCTCTATGAGTTTTGAATCATCAGAGGAAGAGGGAGAACCTAAACTTGATACTGAACTAGATCTTGTTCGAAGGTCTAGTAGACAGAGGAAAGCACCAGAAAGGTATGGATATTCTCCTGATGATTGGAGGTGTATATTTGCTTTGAATGCTAATATTGATGAACCGAGATCTATAGAAGAGGCTCTTGGTATGAATGATTCAAGAGTCCTGGAAAATAGCCATGGAAGAAGAGATGGAAACTCTTAAGAAGAATGACACATGGGACCTTGTATCATTGCTTGAAGGATGGAAGCCTGTTGGTTGTAAATGGGTGTTCAAAAGGAAGATGGGTTCAAATGGAAGCATTGAGAAGTATAAAGCATGTTTGGTTGCAAAAGGTTACTCCCAGGTTGCAGGAGTTGATTATGGTGAAATTTTTTCTCCTGTAGCAAAAATGACATCCATTCACTTTTTACTTTCTATTGCAGCTGCTTATGATCTAGAGGTTGAGCAGATGGATGTGAAAACAACTTTCCTTCATGGAGATTTGGAGGAAGAAATTTATATGACACAGCAGAGCACTTTGTGGTGAAAGGTAAAAGTCATTTGGTCTGTAAGTTGAAGAAATCCTTGTATGGTTTAAAACAAAGTCCTAGGATGTGGTACCAGAAGTTTGATACATATGTTTTGAGTTTGGGATTTGTGCGATCTAAATATAATCATTGTATATATTACAAGTCTGATGGTGATTATTTCCTGGTTATTGCCTTATATGTTGATGACATGTTGTTTATTGGCAAAGGAAAAGGTTTGATTGCAGAATTAAAATCTCAGCTCTCAGCAAAGTTTGAAATGAAAGATCTTAGTGCAGCAAGGCATATTCTGGGAATGGAGATTATAAGAGATAGGAAAAACAGAAAGCTTTGGCTAGGCCAGAGTAAGTATGTTGGTACAATTCTAAGAAGATTCAATATGTAGGATTCCAGACCATTGAGTGTTCCTGTTACTATGGGAACAAAGCTTTCTAGCTCATAGTGTCCTACATCCCCATTGGAGATGGAAGAGATGAGTCGAGTACCATATCAGAGTGTTGTTGGAAGTTTGATGTATGCTATGGTCTGTACAAGACCAGACATTGCCCAAGCAGTGGGAGTACTTTCCCGTTACATGTCTAATCCAGGAAGAGCACATTGGGATGCAGTAAAAAGAGTTTTCAGATACTTGCGGGGTACCTCAGAGTACTCTATATGTTTCCATGGAACAGGAAAAATGAGCATTCCTTGGATATTCAAGGCTACGTGGATTCAGACTGGGCCGGTGATGTTGATAGAAGAAGATCCACCAGTGCATATGTGTTTACATTATTCGGTGGTGCAATCAGTTGGATGAGCAAGCGACAAGCTGTGGTCGCTTTGTCCACTACAGAGGCAGAGTATATGGTAGCTACTCATGCCTGCAAGGAAGCCATCTGGCTAAAGAGATTGTGTTCAGATATAGAGTTCAAACAGGGTGCAGTGACAATTTATAGTGACAGTCAGAGTGCAATCTGCCTAGCGAAGAACCTGACATTTCATGCCAGGACCAAGCACATTGATGTACAATATCATTTTGTGAGAGATATGGTCGAGGATGGCAAGGTGAAGCTGGAGAAGGTGGAGACTTTGGTGAATGTTGTTGATGCATTAACTAAGCCCATGAGCACAGAGAAATTCAGATGGTGTTCAGAGTCTATGGGGCTCTCGGCCCCTAGCAATTAAGTCCATGACACTTTGGATCCCCTGACTCTTGCAAGGTGTTCGACAAGTGGGAGAATGTTGAGAATCGTGTCTCAACCTTGCAAGCTTTTTTTAGAAAATTCTAGAATTTGTTTGTGGTAGTTCTCCACATGTTTATGTGTTGGAAAAAGGTGTATGAGTTGTTAAAAATGTGCCTTGTCCCTATTAGAATATAGGAGGGTTGTTTTTAGAGTATAAACAACTCATTGTATGAATTTAATGGGGGTCTAAACTAGAGGACAAAATTATGGACGAAAATGCTATTTTAACTTGGTTGTGGGTAACATGTGGCATGGTTGTTTTGCCCATGGTTTTGTAAAACCACAAATGGTTTCCAAGTTGTAAATCACTATAAAAGGAGGGCTTGGGGAGGTGTTTGTATCATTGAGTTTAGTTTGCAAGAATGAGTGCTAGAAGGAGTCTCTCCAAGTCTGAGTTTGAGTTGTGGTGATGCGCTCCTGTAAGAACTTGCATTGCAAGTGTATTGTAATCTTTTTGATTTGATAATACATTGTGTGAGTTTTGAAGGGTGGGGTGTTTCTCCCGGAAGGGTTTCCCCATGGTAATTACTATGTTATGTGTTTATTGTGATATTTCATTTATGCATGTTTATTTGTCCATTGAAATCTCTGTAATAGTTAGTTGAATTTGTATAATTGTCCTCTCAAGATTAGCGTAGGAAGCGATTCCGCGCACCTTTGCTTCCTTACAATGACATCTATTAAATAGTATGCCAAGATGGCTACTCAATATACCACATGTTCTCTAAATATACTTATTACCATGAAATTTAGTAACTCAAGCTCTTACTTCCTAATTGGTAAGTTTGCATCCTTAATAGCATGCCTTTATAAATGTCAGTCTTATCTAAATGATAGTCTTACATACTTAAGCCATATAAACCAAAACATAATTTTTAATTTGTATTTTAAAGCAAAAAGCAGAGTCATTTAAATAGTCATATCTTTCACATTCCTTGGAAAAAACTAAAAGTTCAATATGTTCTAGAAAGGGGAAATAATGAAGAACAAAACCGAAAAATGGTTTCTCAATAATCTCAACCATTCAAGAGAAATTCTATCTACAATCCAACTCTCTAATTTTCCTTCAGAACAACATTGAATAAATGACAGTCTTAAATATCTTAATAAGCTCTTATAATTTAAATCTTGAGTTGGAATTTTTACATGGTAGAACTTTAATTCTAATAAACGATCATATTGTTAACCAAATCAAGCACTCAGCCCCAAAACCCACCATACATGTAGAAAAAGACAATGAAACAAACTTCAAGGTAAATATGAACACACCTCAATCACAGCAAAAACATCCAATCATAACAAGAAAATCTACCAGAAAACTATATTTACATGAATTATTCAATTGTGTTCTATTTTATGTATCATGGAAATCTTGGAAGTATTCAATTTACCATTTACTATATATTCCTTAAAATGTTTAATGGTGTTGGTTTCTGTCATCCTCAAACTTTCCAGAATCTTAGTATAACATAGAAAGAAATCTTAGTATTCCATGATGCCTGTTCTCCTCTTTCATACGCCTTGCATACACTTGAAGTTCTTTTATTGCTCGTTGTTCATTAACATTAAAGAATACCCATATCTTTTATTCTTTAATTTTTTATCTGCATATGCTAATGGCAGTGTAAACCAATTTTCACAACCTTTGCTAGCTTCCCCCACGACTCTCCCTCATGCAAATTTGTGTAAGCTTTCACAAGGCATGTGGAGAAGAAAGGGACGATTGAAGTTCCCTCTCCTTTTTTTTATGTCTTTTGATTTTATTTCTTGAAATAATTTTGTCTTTCTTACTAACATTAATAATATTTATTTTATTTTATTTTTTCTTTTTTAAATAATCTTTCATTTATTTAAAAAAAATACTTATAATATCTAAATATTATTAATAATATCAATTTTATTTATTGATTACAATAATAGTCATTATTGTAATTTATTAATCAAATATAAAGAAAAATGTTATTTTTCTTTCTCATGTTAGTTTCTATTTAGTTTGGAATCATTTGACAAAATATCTTAATACAATTATAATCAACAAGTAGCGTACTTTTATACTAAATTTGGCTCATGACCTAAAACTGACATGAGTTCTCTAGGTTTCATTCTTAGACAACTATTTATAGGTAAAGAATGCATAAATATATACTAATCGTATACAACTTAGCTACATGAATCCAAGTGTGTGTGCATGTTGATCTCATCATGACAAGTTACCTCCACCTGCTAGAACCTTTTCCCCAATGATACTCTCTCCAATATGAGAAAATTTCAACAATTCATGATGCAATATTTATGAATTAGAACACATAAGTAATCATCATCATTATAATCATTTTTCTTAATTACCCTTCAAGGAATAGTTAACATAACCAAATTGGCTTTCCTAATCTCTTGCTTTTAAACAATTAATATAGTAATTAAATGATTAAGATAAGATAATTAAAGGAGATGTGACATGCACACCATTTTTCAGTTGTGGATACTTTCACGTGCACATTTAGATGTTCTTATTCTCCTTCATGCACTTCTTAATGACACAAAGTTTTAATGGATGTGTCATGGCTCTCCCTTTTCCACATTATGGAGGGATTTTTATTGTTGGTGCTAATGCTTCCTTGGTTTCATTTGCATTGATCTATGTATCTATTTTTTGTTCCTATGTACTAAGAGGATGCACTAGTTGATTACCCATGCATTTTGGTGAGATGGAGCATTTTTCATATGGAAACTCTTGAATTCTTATTTCTAGAGGTGACCTTCCATTTCACTTGATCAGTGTTCTTCATATTCACATATTGTTTGTGTTGTTGAATGTCAAACGTTTGCCTTTGTTTTCCATCCGATCATTGTTGGAGTAGTGTCATTGGGGAAACTCATGCAAATTCTTATATTCTTGATCTTGATCATCATCTATTTCAGAGGAGGTTCTTCATTTCAACACTATATTGGTCATCTTTTGATAGTTGTCTACAACTTCTTTGTGCTTCACTAATGTTTTCCATGTTCCTATTCTTTTTGGAACATTGTTTTTTAGGCTTATTAGTCTTTCATTCATCTTTTTCTTTTATGGAGTGGATTTTTTCCCATGGTTTTTTCTCCTTTTCTCCAGTTATGAGAGATTAGATTATTTGTACATGGGTCCTTCATCAAACCTTGTTTTCCAATACCCATTCATGTATTCTTTGTTTTTATGCATTGGTTTTTTAGAGTTCTAATCTACTCCCTAAATTGCACTTAAGAGGAAGTGTTAGAGTAATCATTTATTAGCTAATAATTAATTAATTTTTAATTGATTATTAGGATAATTTCACTTTAATAACTTAATCTAGACTTATGAGTGTTTTTTTCTTTTATTAGTTTGAGCTATTATTAGATCATTATGTCTCATCACATGTGATGTCAACACTTATCATGATCTAATTCCTTTCTCATTTCAGTTTTTCTCTTATAAGAACTCCCCTCCATTTTATTATTTAGTTCAGTGAAAGCTCCTCATTATGCAAGTTTTTCTTTTTGATGAAATAAAAATTCATTATTTGCAACTCTTGTGTGTGGAAGGTGTTATTGTTTTTGTTTGATCTTGATTTATGTGTATTTTGACAATTCTAACATGGTCATTGCATGATCCTCCTCACCATGTTCCTAACTTAGAGACTCTTTTTTTGAAGTAGATTATAGCCTCTCAAAATCAAATGTTTGTTCTACAACATTCAAAATTGTCATACACTTTGTATTTGGAAGGAAATTCTAGTAGAACAATAGGAAAGTTAAAACATCTTTAATTCCTTCACCCAATGCTTGTAGCAAAACTCTCAACTCAACAATCCTTTCAAGAAATGATTCCAAGAATTCTCCATTCTTCATCTTTAGACTATGCAGTTGACTCTATAAGTTTAGGATTTGATTTTGATTCTTTGACTCATAACACTATCCTCAGCTTGACCCATGCAACTTTGGTTGTGGACAAGTCCCAAATAAAGATCTAAAATTCATCAAACACACTAAACATAATGATCAATTTATTCTTCATGTCAGCTTGATAAAATTTTATTTTGTTCATCCACTTCATTCTTCATGTAATCTTGATAAAATTTATTTTTTTCATCCACTTCATTCTCAACTTGACTTATGAGTTTGGTTTTCCATGTGAAATAGTTATTCACATGCAACAACTAGGAATTGAGAAGAAATTTTAGAGAATTTCTTGCCATTGTGTATGTGAGATATAGATAGCATTTTATCCTATTTGGATAATTCGGGAATGAAAGTAACATCTTAAAAAATTAGCTGAGTGCAATGGAGTTTTATACCAAAGGTGAAGATCATTGCATGAAATATTTTCAAGAAGAATTATCTAAAATGAAAATCAGTTTATCAAAAGTAGCCCACAACATTGAGTATGTAGAGATAGAGAATGAAAAGAACAATATCAAAAAAAAAAAATTCTACCATTAAGAAGTGAAGATAGCATAAGGATAAGAATGGAAAGAACCACAACAAGAGTGACACTAATATACCTTGGAAAACCCTACAAAGGGAAAAAAATCTCTAAAGCACTAAAAGCAATGTATTATTAGCAAAAATATGTTACAATATAATATCAAGATTTGAGATTCATAGGAGATAAATACTCTCAATCATAGAGGAATTATAACAAAATAGCCTTGTAAAAAACTAGACATAAGATCTCCATTCCAAGCACTATATATAGCCCAAGGAGAACTAGGAAACCACTTGAATGGTTCTCTAAAATCATATGCTCAAAACTATGAAATAAAGATTATTCGATGTGGCTTATATTCAACCCACATACCTCACCTCCAAGTGTATCTCCTACACAAATAGAATGTAAATCCTAATTGACCAATATAACTCCCAAAATAAAATGGAATCAAAGTAACTCCCACACACTCCATGTAGGTGTAGTTATTACTAATTACAGATGCTATGAATAGCCAATCAAAGATGCTAGTCATAATCCACTAGTAACCCCCTTCTCAATGAATTCTTACAATCATCATAAGGCCAAGGACATCTAGTGAAGAGTGCAACTATGAAATATCAATATTTCATCCTAATGGGATGTCATTTTCCATGTGGGCACATTATTTATAATATTATAATAGAAAATAATAGTTCCTAGTGTTATATTTAATAATTAAGAATGATCGACAATATTAAATCTCCCTGGAACCAAAAACAAAATTAAAATTACATAAATTCACTAGCAATTAAAATAAATAATTTGATAGAATTATAATATCAAGTGTTTCTTGTGTCAAGAGATATATGAATAAGTGGATCACTTGTTTGTGGGTTGTGAGGTGGCTCAAGAATGTTGGGAATTTATAAAATTAAAACTGCATGTATTGTTTCCATTGCCTGCTTCTCTATGGGATTTGTTTACAGCTTGGCCAATATTATATAAGTTGTCTCTTTTTGCATGTATCTAGAGAGTGGCCCCAGTAATTGTAATTTGGAGCCTTTTGTGGGAAAGGAACATAAGGGTTTTTAGAAAGCAGTCATAGTCAGTGCAGTAGATTAAGTGTAAAATTGATAAATCCATTTCAGAGGTAGTCAATAAATATGTTCAAAGCACAAAAGTGTATCCTCATTATATACTGCTTGGGATGACTAGTTACAAAAGAATTGGGAGCATATAGCATTGCCTTTTAAAGGTGCTCAATATTTACCACCCCATTTGAGGATTGATAGAAGCAAAATGCACTGGAAACCTCCATCAAAGGAGTTTTCAAAACTCAACTTTGATGGCTCATCAAGAGGGAATCCAGGTTTGTCAGGGGTAGGGATATCTATTCAAGATTGGAAAGGTTCTTTGTTAGCACCTAAAGCAGTACAATTACCTAATGATACTAATAACATAGTAGAAGCAAAAGCATTGCTTCAAGGATTGCAATTAGCAAGAAGTAATGGTATAAGCAAGTTACATATTGAAGGAGACTCTCTAATAATCATTAATACCTGCAAATAAAAAAATATTCACAATTGGAGATTAAATTATATACTTAAAATTTTTGGTTGAGGATGGCTTCATTCCAATAAATTCAAATTACTCACACATATAGGGAGGGAAATAAGTTGGATGAAAAACTTGTGAATATGGGATGTGATGGTCACAAGTTTGAATTTTTAGGTGATTGTGACCTTGGCAAAGAATATCCTTAGTTGTTAGAGTTAGTGATTGAGGAGGGAAGCTATAATATATAAGCTACCAATCTAAGAAATGTTATGGTGCCTGATAAATAAAGTTTGGAGTTCATGTTTAAAGCAATTTGAAATTGGAGTGCACTACGGATGATCATCAAGTAGTCGTTAGCAAAGGGCAATAATTTGTAATTGTGGAGCAGTGCAAATTATCATCAAGCAATCGTCAGCAAAGGGCAGCCTTTTTCACCACTAACGAGTTTATTTTTTTGCAGTTACAACTTCATGTTATTCAAGTAGATTGGTGCAAATTTTATGTGTGTGAATGCATAGAGTCTGTAGGGATTTAATTAAAATAATGATGTTGTCAAACCTTTGGTACGAGAAGGAGATAAGTGAAAATGTAGTAAGCACAAGGTTTCTAAAAAGGTCATGTGCTATTGAATTAGCTATATCGCTAATTTGACAACTTTTAGCCCTGGTGCTATTCAAATTGGCGCATGTCTTGTCATATGACACCCTCATTATGATATTGAAGGGTATATCTCCTACTACGTGCCAAGCTTGATTACACCTGGATTGGGAAGGAACAAAGAGATTAAAAGAGAATTTCCAGGCACAACTTCCATTGTGCATTGTCTATGAGGATGCATTTAACTAGGCATTGATTTGATTTTTTGCACACCCCATCATTTCTTCTAGGAAGTAGTTGCTAGGAGGTTTTATTTTCTGCAATTCAGGGTCCATAATACATGGCAATGCAAGAGCTCTCGACCAACTGTGAAGAAATTTGTGTGTGCCAAAGGAAGTGCAAGGCTTGTCAGAGAGTTCAAATGGAGTATTTTATGAGGAATTACAGGGCCTTAATTCCAATAAATGCATGGGAGATGTTGTTTACAGAATTCATTGAAGAGGAGGAGTTCTAGCTTATGTTCAAGGGCCACTGTCACTAATTTAGAAAGTGTGTGAAAAGGGTTATTGGGAAAGAAATTTTCGAGCCAAAAACAAACAGGTTATTGTTTCCCTCTCAAATTGTCTCAATTTTTATCTCCAATTTGCTTGACCTGTTACAAAGTTTTTGGGCAATGGAATTTATTGCAAGTAAAGTAGGAAAAGAAGTCTATCTCCCGAATGATATCTTTCTAAAAGCTTGTCAAGATTATGACTTGTGGAGGGGACAAGGATATGTAGGGGGGCTATTCCCTCGTCATTTTCTTGTGCACAAGCCCTCATTTGTTGCAATATATAGTGCAATTAAAAAAAAATGACAACAAAGAAATCAAACTTTTCGTTGTCTGCTTTGAACAAGTATGCAGGGGATGTGGATTATGAACTAGCAGAGAGGATATGGGTTCGAGTAAATTCCATATTGGTTTTGCTCACCCATTAACACAATCCACCAGAAGTCATTGTTCCAGAGAATGTTGCTCAAGAAGATGGTGAGATAGGTGATGTTGTTTCACAGGAGGTTGCACCATTAGATGTTGTTCACTAATCTTTTGAACCAATAGTTGTTGCTTTACAGGCACCTGCTTCACATGAGCCTGGTAATGATCAAGCTTCCCATATGCAAGTTATAGTGGGTAATAACATGGATTTGAATCTGAATATATGGCCTCCTTTGCACTCTATGGTGGGTGATCTTGAGGAGCATCAGAACAAGAATGATGTCTCGGTTGATCACATGGACGAGTAGATGCTTGGTTTAGTTTTCAATTTTGCAAACATGGGTATAAAATATGAATCGAAGAAAATTTTGAATGATACATATATAAGAAGATGTTATGGGTATTAGTAAACAAATGTTGTAGTGCTTCTTGGGGGTTAATGTTGATACTTTGTAATAATTTTGGAGATGATTTTTGTTATTTTGTAAACAAGTCATGATATATCTTTAGGCTTGTGGACTAAAGTTACAAATAGTTATGTGGGAATAGGGTAAATTCTGGTTGATGAGAGCTATAATACATTTTGACATATTCTATAAATTTTTATAAATATATATACACATATTGCCTTTTACCAAAAAAAAAAAGTATGTAATGAAGGAAATGAACTACAATAAATAGGGTCTAAGATGCACAATTCAAGGTTACAAGTGTCCTAAAGGAGAGAAATTAATGAAAGGACTAACTCAAATATAGGAGTAGAGGTGTCAAGTGAACTCACCTTAATGACCAAGTGAACTCATCTTTATGAGGAAGGTGTGGCACCTAACTACCATCAATCAAGGAGTTAAATGACATAGAGGTGGCATGTTCTCCCACCAATCAAAGAGATGATATGTGCTCTTATATCCTAATTTACTCATGCAAATAATATTAATCACCTCAATAAACTTGATATAAGGTGGAATAATTATTAATTACATTAACACCTAGACCTAGGACTTGCAAGATGCATAACACACCTAGTCCCCTAGTTCTAACACTTTCTTGTGATAACCCTACCTTTCATTGCATATGTTACCCCTTATACTGTTGTTATAGATGTGTCTAATACTTTAAATAGTCATATAAAAAACCTCTTCATGCTCATAATTTCCTTCTTTAATTATGGAATCCAATCTTATAATAGCACTAATAGCCTCCTATATTTTGATGTTGAGAACATGGTGAAACAATATAGCAAGATATGTTGTTCTTTAGCGCATTTTAATTAATTAAACAATGATAGATCATAAGATGAAATAAAAATTGCAATGAAATATGTAAATACAAACCACAACAAATTATTTATGTGGAAACCCCTTTTAGGAAAAAACTTCACACCTAAAGAGATCTGCACTTGTATTAATCCTGAAAAATAGTAACATCAATAATATTCTTATACCTTTATATCCAATAGAATAATAGTATCTGAATGAAGAGATCCACACTTGTATTAATCCTGAAAAATAGTGGCGTCAAATACAATGTGTTTATCCCTCTATATTCTAGTAGAATAATGGTGCTTGAATGATCTACAAAATAATCTCATGATACTGTTATCTCAAAATACCAATATATAGAAGATATGGATACAAGATATTGTGAATGGAATTCCAAGAAAACTGGAAAATACCACTCTCTAAAATCTAGGCATCAATCTACATGATGAGGAATCTCACAACTCACTACACATTGTCAACAACCCTAAATAGTATGTAACTCCTCTTACAACACTTACACATCATAAATATCATCATAACATTATATTCCTTTATTATGGTCATTTTCCCATTGCTAGATGCTCCAAGGGAAGATTGACCAAATGTGTCATAAATCTAAGTGTAGGATATCTTCTTACAACTTCCAATCTTGATTGATTTCCAAGTTCTTGTAAATCCTAACTTAAATGTCATTACAAATACTTGTGGGATGATAAATAATTATAAATATTTTTCCTTCAACATAGGAAGGGCATCCAAATCTACCTTATCCATGATCCTTCGAGACATAACATTATTTATTGACAACAATAATTAAATACAATTAAACATGTCTAAGGATTTGCAAGGTGACTAGCACCTAATCCCAACATTTGAGGTACTAGCAATTACAATATTTGATCTATCAACATAAGAATTCATAAACACTCATCATTTAAATAAATCTTGTATTGATTCTTGCCCCTAAAGTAAATTGAATCCCACATTCACAAATAGGGAATACAAATAATCACAAATTGGTACAACTTATCAATGCTAATCTCACTATCATAGGTTTATATGTTGATCTTTACCTTCATTTTGTAGAGCCTTCCCTTACATAACTCACCTTTCTCCATTTCTACTCTTTTTGGTTCCATTTATTTCATGCTTTCCTTTGATGTCTCTATTTCAAATATTAGGACCATTAGCATGCTTTCTCTTCTATCCAATTTCTCCTCAACACAAAAATACAATATCTTCTTCAAAATTTTAAAATCTAATTTCCACATCATCTTCTCTTGTCATTCTTATTCCCATGAACCACTCTCAATCAAATTTTATGCTCAAGAGATATCAAGTCTTGATTGCCACTTGACCTTGTGGATAACATATGCTTACACAACTTGAAAACATGTTTTCAAATAAAACAATTATTTTTATACCATTTGATCCATAAAGATGAGGTCAAACATCACTTTTCCATTAGAAAATGGATAATGAAAATAATTCAACAAAACCCTTAATATGCACTTCAAACCACTTAACAATGGATATCACACAATTAATGAAATGTACATATTAAGTATAGATAGGGATCTTATCAAAAATATATGGAAATAATAGATCGAAACACGCAACAAAATAGACACATAGTTTTCCCAAGATAAAACTCAACATAAGGATAGAAAAATCCAAGTCTAGAGAGCAAATTATCTTTGTTCCAACATCATAAAGATTTATTATAAATGTATAATTGTTTACACTATATAAATGAGCTCACATATTAATTATTGATCTTCCATCACTCTTGCAACACTCTCACCTCACTTAGGCTTCAATTCACATTTGCATTATTCTTGAAGATGGACTATAACCGCCATATAATGAGATCCAATCTCTCCCAAACATGGAAAAGGTAACATGTGACCTTCCTATAATGTCCCAACTTCATAAAAATGGAAAACCAATTGATGAAATGGAAGATCAATTCAAACACCTCATATTCTACACATTATTTGCATTGGAATGAGTTTATTGGTTCTCCCAACATGATTTTGTCAATTTTTGATACATTTATTGAGGCAAACACACCATTTTTCACTCTACCAATAGTGGAAAGCTCGCTAAGGTAACATTTTTGTATTCATTTTGAGGTCTAAAACTTTGATTGAATACTCTCTAAAGATGTCTAATTCCTTCCCTAACCATCCTCACCCATCAACATGGCGCTAGATCCATTAAAAAAATCACTCATAACTCCTCATCAACACTTCAAGGATTTTGAATGACATGATCCCAAGGGTCCAATATGCTTTAGAGCCATTTTTTAGATCACCTTTTCCTATGGTGGATATTCTAACATTTATTGAATCCTTGACCTATGGTGGATCCACTAATTAAAATGAATCCTCAAAAATTAGTCTCTTCATTCCATGATTCTTACTCGTGGATGGAAGAAAACATGAACACAAAACACAAATAAGACTAGTTACTACAATGGAAAATAAACAATATAGACTACAAAATAGCCTTTAAAAAAGTACTTTAAAATAAACATATACCACAAATGCCACCTCTGGCATTGGTCGAGAAGGTGTTGGTGTAAATAGACCCATCATGATTTTTTACACGAAAAACAATGGGAAGAACATAATATCATGTACAAAATGACAACAATGTAAATTAAAACTAAAATCAATCATCAACTATGAACTACCAAGTATCAACTAATGAAAATTCAATTCAATTATTTCGATTTGTTGTTGAAGAACATAGATATATAGCAAATGGTGGTCCAATATGATGATCACATCTTCTTAACACATTGTGATTATAAAGGCACATCCCTAGGGGTGGGAATAGAGAATATAAATAAACTAAAATTAGATTGACATACAATGAGTAAGGAATCAAGGAAATATATAAAACAGAAAAATTTAAATACGTAGTTAAGATTCATACTATATAGGCGATGCCAAAACCATTCACAATGAGTGTCCATTAGCTTGTTCAAATTTCTGCTAATTTATTCCTTATGTCATCAACTATAATCATGTGTTTGAATTGGTAATTATTCTCATTAATTTAAAATTTAAAATAAAAATTTGTGACAAATTTAAATTTCACCTCAATGAAAGACTACCCTTGATCTTCATTCAATGTAGCCTAGGATGCCTCCTACTAAGATGTTCCCTATCCTCAAATATCATAGTTTTTTGTGTCTAGAGGAGATTCATGTAAGGTTGCAATAGGACCTAAACATGACTAGAAATTCATGGTGTAGGTGTGAGGCACACATAGATGCCCCATCATAAAGGCTCCACCAAAAGAAATTGAACCACTAAGAGTTTCTCTAGCTATACATTGTGCTACTTGTGAATTATGACTAACCAATTGTTATGTAAAAGAGTGCGTCACAAAGACACTCTAGCATGTCACATTGGTGATAGCTTCTTTGTCACTAAATCAAAAAAATTCAATAGTAGCCAAGATCAAAACTAAGATACTACTATAACCTCTATTAATTTGATGAACATAAGAAAATGATTATTCTCTTAAGATGAACACTTTTAGATTTTTGCTTCAAATATTCCCTAGGTATAACAATGAATCATGAAATGCATACAAAACCTATTTATATTCCTAAACTACTATTTATAGATTTCATTCATTTGAAGCATGTAGATGGTCAAGGTTCTTAGAACCAATGTCTTATAGGGGTTATAGAATCACATTCAACCAAATTAGAGAAAAAATGAGAAATAACAACAAAGGTATGATACCTAGCAATCAAATATACTTAATAATTCCTCTCCAAATTTACAAACATTCATGTGTAACAAGAAAGAGACCATTACAAATATAATTTTCAATGAATTAAAGTATTGTGACACTTTCATATGCATGTTACTATTACTCTAGCATGTGTTGAGGGAAAACTTCAAAAAAGGAGCCTATAAGTCCTCTTCACTCAAAATCTTCCAAAATACCCACAACTACCCAAGGAGACATCTAATTACAAAATATCTATCCAATTAACAACCTCTTTGAAACTTCTAGAATGTAAAATCTCATACAGTGAATGAACTAATGGATTTGGATCCCAAGAATGCTCTCTACACTTTGGTCATGAAAACAAAGAATGTCCAACACCATGAATGAATGAATAACCTATATATATAATATCTAAGAAATCATGTTCTCAAGAATCTAGGAGAATTGATAGAGGTTGGGGAATTAAATATTGTCCTTGGCTTGATCTTATGGATCTTGTGGCTAATAATGTATCCCGCCCAAAATGAGTGGCTCAGATTGAGCAATGACAACTGGTAGTTGAGAAGCCACCTACAACAATCATGGCATCCAAAGGAAGCAAATGAAACATATAGGAGTGGGCATTGAATTTAAGTATTTCTTTGGTGACTTTTCCTACCTTTAAATTTTCGTTATATTCATCTTCACCTTTTCTTTTCAAATATTTTTGCATTTCTCAAACCTTGTCCACCTTTTAGCAAGTTCACAAGCTTGTCAACATTTTGAACCATGTTATCCTTTTGACAAGTTCATGAACTTGTGAACTTGTCAAAATTTTGAACCATTTTAGCCTTTCAGTGAGTTCAAGAGCTTACAAACTTGTAGATGTGTTTAGCTTCTTCCTTCTTTAGCTTCTCAGCACTTTGTCAAACTTACAAACATCACAAACCTAGTCCTTTTTCCTTAGCCACATCTCTTCCTTTTACTTTTTTAGCTTATCAAAGTTTTGATGAGTTGGAAAACCTTATCAATTTTCCAATGAGTTTGCAAACCTACAAACTCACCAGCATCATGAACTGGGCCCTTTCTTATTGGTCTTTCAACAAGCTTGAAAACTCACAAACTTACCAACATTTGAACTTCTTCCTTCTCTTGTCGGATTTTTGAAAAGTTTGGAAACTTGTTGACATTCTTACTTTATCATCCCTTTTTGCAAGTTTGTGAACTCATGAACCTGTCAACGCTTTTAACTTATAAACCTTTGACTTTGCTTTTGTTAGTATTTTGGGGAGTTCATGAGTTTGCAAACTTCCCAACAAACTGAACCTTAATACCTTTGTACCTTTATCTATTGAGGTTTTATGGAGTTCACAAAAGTGCAAACTTCCCATTTTTTTCAATTAAGGCACAAAGAGACAACTTATGATTAGAATACTTTGAATTTTGGAAAATTGGGAAAATGAATAAAGTATAAGGGGGAAACCAACGCAATACAAAAATCCATTTTTTAACATAAGGGCCTATTGAAAATTGCTCGGATTGGGTATAATTGTTGGGAAAAATAGGAAAAGAGCACAAAGGTTAAGGGCTTAGATGGATTTTGCAATTTTTTTAGGCTCGTGAAACTAGTCACCAACAATGACTGTAGTTGGGGATGTGTGCTACTAGCTAGCACAATGAGAATCCAATTCTCTAGGAATAGACAAAGAAAAGGATGCAAAAATAGAACTAAGACAACAACACTTTAGCATGATCAAATAGGGACCATAACTATACAAAGACACACAACACAATACTAACAAGACAACACAACACAACACAAAATAAAGCATGGTATGTACAGGGTAGAACCGATACTTACAAAAGAACTACTAATCCAAAGTATCATGGGTTAGCAACTTCATCAATTAAATTTTTGGCCAAGACCTTGAGGTAGTATTCATTGTCACCACACCCCTCAACAAATTTACATGACCACACCAAGATCCATATTCCTCTCCACCTATAAAACTTGAGTAGCAACCCTTTCTAATTTTCCTATAGCATCAACACATACCTCTAGGGCTACAAATCATACCTCTAGAGCTACAACTCGGGTGTTCCCTATTGATTGATGTTTCATCCAAATGGAAAACTCTTGTTATACAAGAAGATAACATATCCATGTCCCTTGGATCACTCTAGAGTTAACAAAATTTGGATGTGGATTTTAAATCTACCTCATTAAACTTTGTCGCATCCACACTGGTACTAATATCTTTTATGGGTGTTGTCTTATTATTCCATGGTGTGCACCACTTATCATCACATGAAAACCTACCAATAAGTGTAATAGTTCATTCCTTCCCATATTCATTCATTTGGAGCACAATAGTAGTAGTAGTAGTATATGATGTGGTAGAGAAAAGATTAGAAGGTTTAAAAAATCTAAACTTACCAAAGCTAATGTATCTTGAATAATTTTCTTGATTTGTACATACACATCAATTAGTTGCTTGCTCCATAAAAATGATTCTTCATTAACATCCTCAACTAGAGAAAGGAAAAGGATGAGGAATGAAATATTCTTCATCATTACTTCCTAAGAAATAAATTAGACATACATCAATGGATGGAATTTAATTTATAATATTGTAGTTATCCACCTCAATGTGCAAGCTTTCATCTTCCCTTTGTATGTTAACCTTTTCACTTGAAAATTTCATTTAATCATATGGGAATTTCAAGTCACTTGCATTAGGGATACACAACATGAATTGACTACAAGAAAGAACATCCAATTCCTCCTCTTTTCTTACACATTGCACTTCTAATGGTCAGGGTTGAACCAATTATGCCTCGTCATTTAAATTTTCTCCTTCAAGAACTTTGTGTTCATGAGTTGCAGGTAACACCTCTTTATTTTTCACTACCAACTATTGCATTGGAAATTTCTCTCTCTCAATCACCTTCTCAATAACATTGTTGTCCCTAATCTCAACTTCTACCTTCTGCAAGTTCTTATAGTTGCACATAGAAATTTTACTTGGTCTAGCAACCATATCATTTGCATAGGTACTTTCTCATCTATCAACTAATATGCATTCCTAGCCTCCACCATTGTTGAATATATATGTATTGTCATGTATTCACATGGTGACTTGGACTTATGGGTTGGGTGCATGAGTTCCCATGGATATTCTATGTTGTGAACGATAAACTCATACTATTATGTATTAGTACTATGGTCATCTTGAAACCCTAAATCAACGACACCATACTTATTGTATTCATCTTCTCCTATCATGTATTCATATCCTAAAGCACCACAATAACCATGCTCATCTTCATAGTACTCGAAATAATCTTCCTTGTAAGGAATATCTTCCTATTTTCTCACTAAGAGGGCATTTAGATTTGTAGGGGTAGCAAATTGAGACTTTTGCAATTGCATTTTTGCAAGAAGTTGTTATTTATGTGCAAGGTGATGCATCACCTCTTCTTCCTATTCAAATTATCTATATGATCTACTAGAAGGAGGGGGATACTAGCCAGTATCATGTGCTTTTACATCCAAATAACTCATATCAAATTTTTGTGCATTGTAATATCTATCTTGATTCATCCTACGCATACAATTTGTTTCTAATTAAGCCTCTTGTTGTTCAGCGAGCATCATTTCTTTTTGTACCTCCATTTTGAGCTGATTTAGCAATTATTCATGTTCAAATTATGATTTATATGATATGCTAGGATAAATAGCATAATACCAAGAAAATGTACACCATAGTTTATGTCCCTATTTCTTCTACCAATAGTCATATGATTTTATTTCCATAATCAAACCTATAAAAAATTATTATGTTATTATAATATTAATTTTTGGAAGTAAATAGGTGTCGATCTCTTGAATCAATAAATGTGCTAATTCTACCTAAAGTACTAACTTCTAAAACTATACATGTAGGCTTGAAACCATTATTCTGAGATTCACATGATGGATGACTTCATGTAGGATTTGAAGCTTCATCTTGTTCTTGCTAGTAGCTAAGTTTCCTTTTGCTCACCATCTAAATGTCTATTGATTTGATTGTTGATTTCTAAGTTTAAATAAAACATAATCACCACTCTTCACATGGAAGAGACAAAAAAAATATTGCAACTAAAATTTCAAATGCCAAACAAGAATACTTCCCTAATGGATTTCTACACCTTTTATATTAGTGTAAGTTGAAAAGCTACCAACTTACACAATAAGAACTAATAGTACTAAATCATTAGGGTCTTTTGGAATGTAAATTGAAATTATTTCATCCTTGGAAACGTCATTCTATTGGGTCCTAAAAGCATTTCTCACACTTCTAAAGGGATTTGTCAAGCTCAAGGCCAAGGAGATGCTCTTAAAGGTGGATAAATATGCTTATCAACAAATAATGAGGAATAACAAGCCAATTTGCCAATTTTTTAGAGTGGGTAAACTCCCCATCATTTTGGGCTCAACTAAATCCAAGAGGTAAACTTGAACAAGGTTTTTGTTATAAACAAAGATATACATGAGATATGTACAATTTGAAGTAGTGCCCAATTGTTGGTTTGATCACAAAAATTTTCACAAGGTCAAAACTGACCTATTGCTATAACCTCTATTAATTTTATTCAAATATGCAAATTGTGATTCTCTTAAGATGAACACTTTTAGAGTTTTGATTTAGATATTTCATGGGTATAACAAGGAATCAAGAAATGCATAGAAACCTATTTATGTTCCTAAACTAATGGTTATAGATTTTGCTTGTTTTAAGCATGTGGAGAGTCAAGGTTCTTAGGACTAGTACCTTTTATGGGTTAAAGAGCCACAGTGAACCATTAGAGAAACAAATGAGAAATAAAAATAGAGGTATGATACCTAGCAATAAAATCCACTTAGTAATCCTTCTCCAATATGAAAATATTCATAAGTAACAAGAAAAATACAATTACAAATATAATTTGCATTGAGTTAAAATGTTGTGACACTTATCAAATTATGTTACAATCACACTGACAACTATGGTGAAGGAAAACTTCAAATAAGGAAGAGCCTATCACATCTCTTCACTTAAAATCTTCCAAAATACCCACAACTAAAAAAATTGTACTCCAATTAGCTACCTCTTTGCAACTTCTAAAATAGAAAATCTTGTATGATGAATGATCTAGCGAATTTGGAACCCTAGAATGCTCTCTACACTTTGGTCATGAAAGCAAAGAATGACCAACTTGTTGAATGAATCAATAACCTACACATATAATATCTAATAAATCATGTGCTCAAACATCTATTGGAATTGATGGAGGTTGGGGAATTGAATGTTGTCCTAGGCATGATCTTGTGAAACATGTGGATGATAATGCATCCCACCCAAAATGAGTGGCTTGAATTGAGCAAGGAAACCTAGTAGTTGAGAAGCCACCTAATACATTCATGGCGTCCAAAGGAATGAAGTGAAATGTACAGAAGTGGTTGTGGTGTTTATGTATTCCTTTGGCACTATTTCCTATCTTTAATACTTTATTATATTCATCTTCACCTTTAATTGTCAAACCTTTTGGCCTTTCTCAAACCTAGTTAGAGTTTTGGCAAGTTCACAAACTCATGAACTCGCCAACATTTTGAACCATGTTGACCTTTCACGAGTTCAAGAATTGAGGAACTCATTGAAATTTGTAACTTCACCTTCTTTGACTTGTCAGCACTTCGACAACTTCACTAACTTATGAACTCAATGAAATCGTGAACTTGGTCCTCTTTCCTTAGCGACTTTTCTTCCTTTTACTTTTTATCTTTATCTTACCAATGTTTTGATGAGTTGGAAAACCTTATTAGCTTTCTAGTGAGTTCACGAACTCACAAACTCACTGAAATCATGGACTGGCCCTTTTTTGTTAACCTTTTAGCAAGTTTACATGCTTGCGAACTTTTCAATATTCAAACTTCTTCTTTCTCTTATCAACTTTTTAACAAGTTTTTGAACTTGCTAACATTCTTACTTTGTCGACCCTTCCAACAAGTTTGTGAGTTTCCAACACTTTTAACTTATTAACCTCTAGCTTGCCTTTTGTTAGTATTTCAAGGAATTCAAGAACTTGTGAACTTCCTAACAAACTAAACCTTAACACATTTGCACCTTTTGTTGTTGGGGTTTTGGGGAGTTTGCGGGTTGTCAACTTCCCAACTTTTTAAATAAAGGCACAACGGGAAAATTTATACAAAAAAATTGATGAAAACTTAGGTGAATAACTGAAGTATAAGATAAAAACCAACACAACACAAAGAGCCATTTTTCAACATAGTGGCCTATTGAAAATTTCTCTAATTGGATATAATTGATGGGCAAAATAGGGCAAGGGTACAAAGGATAAGGGCTTAGATGGATTTTGCAAATCTTTTAGGCTTGTTGAACCAGGCAAAAACAAGTTCATTAAAAACCATCGACCAATGATCCCAAAAGCTATGAATAATGCTCTAATGTGCATGCCACAAAATTGAAAATTTGGTTTTATGCTTTTCGATATGAAATCTAGTTACTAGGTGGACAAATGTTCATCCAATTAGAAATTTGCAATTCTTAAATCTTCAACTTGGTCATATGACAAGCTATTCAATACCCAGTATTTTTTGTCACAAGTCAAGTGTGGAATGTGTCGCATTATGAGAGTTTCAAGGTAGCCCATAATTTGTTGCAAAGTGGATGTCATTGGAGACTAGCATGGGTTTCTATGAGAACCTTAAATAGTTGCTTTAATTTCTTCAATATTAGTTATAATTTCTTCTTCAATGGTTGGTGAAGGTTTAAAGGAGGGCTTAGAGTTGGTTAGTCTAAAAAAATCAACACTTATAATTAGATTCAATTTTACTCTACATTTGCAAAAATAAATGTGTTTCCAAAAAGAAATATACTTTAACGAGAAGTCTAGGTTTTAGTGATAAATTTAAACTAGATTTAATTGGGAAAAAATCACTGACCTTGACATAACACAAACTTGGTGCATTGAGGAGGTAGTTGAGCTCAAAACAATATATGAGCATTTGAATATCCATTTTGAATATTTTGGTGAATACAAAGTCACGATTCACAAGTTTGTTAACTCAGATGAAACAAAGATCTATTTTATAGAAATGGCTATTTATTTCTTAAAAAAATATACGTTTCCTCAAACAAATAGTGATTTCCTCAAAATGGAGATCAATTTCAATGTGGTGCTTCCAAACCAAATTTAAGATAGATATCTATTCTTATAAAATCTTTGTTCGTCTCAATTTTTTTCCCAAGTCTAAGAGATGATTTTCCTAGACCAAACTTTTTGTGAGATGTCAAAAAAGTAATTGGTGGCACCTATAATCTCCCTCTTTCTCTATCATTCAAAGAAAGATGAGATGAGTACGTATTTAAAAGTTATTTTCTTGTTTTTGTTGGTGTATAGGCATTTTCTAAGACCTACACACTAAATATAAGTTTATTTCATATTTTTTAAGTTAGCACTTTTATGCTTTATGCAAATAATTATGTAAATATTATTAATTTTATTTATAATATCCACATCATTAGTTGACATAGAGTTAATCTACATTAGCCTTGATTACAAAAGGAGTTAACCATCATTCACTAGGAAAGCATCTTTGGGTAGCTATTCACCTAGTTGAGTTCACTATGATGAATAGTTAGAAGTTTTCTATTTCTAGAGCTAACAAGTTGTGGCTATAAGAAACACATCAATTCCTCCTACATATCTTCAAGCTATAGATAATAGTAGCACTCAAAAACCCCATGATTAATCCCAAGTAATGATGACCCAACACATTTGTCATGCAATTTCCCAAGTTTTCCAAGAAGTTGTTTCCTTGTGACTACACATGAGAGAGAAATGTAGAGCAAAGCTAAATTGAAAAAAAATGGTTTAGGGTTAGGGTTAGAGTATTTGAATTTTCTCTTCATTTTGAATAGATTTATTTTACTAGTTTAATTTAAACCCTCTTAGGGGAAAGTAAAATAGATTTTTTTAATCCTATATTTTTTTTACAATTAGCATTTTTATAATATAGTCTTATTTGTATTTATATGGATTACATTTTTTTAGACTGTAGGAATCGAGTAGGCCCCTATAAATTGCAATGCGCCTAGTAAACCTTTTTCACGTGATCAGTGACGCTGGCACAACATGCCCTATGATACCACAGGACAGGGGGAGACTGGACCTCATGACCCCTTGCTTGCAATAGGGTGCTTTAGCCAATTGAGCCAAGTCCCACATCCTTTATATGCATTACATTTACACGAAATAACAAATTTAGTTTTTCTCTATTTTTACAAATAGCATATTATTTTTTAATTTTTTCCCAATATAAACCCAAATAATTGATTTTCATCCATACTTTTAGAATTCCCAACATGATATTAGTGGAGCCATCATTTTCCTACATTTATCTCCAATATTTATGTGACAACCATTTGCACTCCTCCTCCATTAGTGCTTACATGGATATATTATGTTGTTGAGTTGACGTTGCACTAACAAATAGGAGGATGTTTCATATTTCTCCTAATCCAAGCATGTAGGTTTTCATTTTTTACCAAGAATTTATCAAAAATTATTTCTTAAGTTTTAAGTTTCTTTCTTGTATGAGGAAACTTTTAAAACTTTTGCATTCAAAAAAGAATCCCAGATGAAATGATTTTTATAGAAGATGTATTAGATTTTGAAAAGAAAAAAAAAAACTATTATATTTAGCATCTTGTTTCTAGTTGCCTTAAACTCTACCAAAAATAAAAGCACTTAGTTTAGGCTAAAATTTTACTAGGATATGTATTAATGGCCTTTGATCATTTTTTTGGGGATTGATAGAAACTTTGCCTTCTAGGTTTATACTTTTGTGTTATCTCAAAAACTGTTTCAAATTTCATATTCTCTAATTGACATGAAATTTTTCCAATGATTGTATTTAATTCTCCCAAATACTTTTTCTATCAAAAATACACCTTCAAGGCATTTTTAGTCTCTATGAACATTTTTTTAGCATAACTTGGGCATAAAACAAAATATTTAGATTCTATTTTTCAAAAACATGTCTTTTTAAAATATTCAACATCATCCTAATTTTTTAGCAAATCATGTGTGCATCTTGTTAGGTTTCAAAACTGTTGCTCCACTTCCTAGAACACAATCTCACTTTCAAGGTCATGATTGTCATCATGAAAGTTAAACTTATTTATCCAAAAACCATGGAGGGCTAAAGGTCAACTTTGCAAGAGTGGATTTTCTCTCCTACACTTCAAGATCGGCTTAGACTTGGAAGGGTGTTCCTAGAGGCATACCTTAACAAGTATTTGCATCAAACAAAATGAGCAACTAAAATGACAACAGCCAAATCCAATCGCATCCTTGACCCTAAAAGTTGTCATTGGGTCAAATAAGATTAGCTGCAATAACCTCTATATAGTTGATTACAAACCTTGCACATGCACCCACGATTATTAGTTTCATTAATCCCTTAAGATATATTCATTTATAATACACATAGTAGCAAGGTGTGGGTGTACTAAATATGATACTCTAGGTTTATCCATTAAGGTTGCTTGAAACGGTTCCTTGATTATTTTATTGGATTAATGAACAATGTGCATAACTACACTACTCCTACAACTAATAAGATGGAAAGTGATTAAAAAGGTGGATTGGTTGATTCTTCACCAATGTGGATCAATGCCTATTCCATTGGGCAACAAACTCATGAACAACGCAGAGGAAGCTGTTAAAACTTGCACAGCATCAACCAAACTAGACTACACACATACAATCATAGATTTATATTGCATGTAACAAACATACTTAATAATCCATAACTAGATCTACTAATACCCACATGAAACAAAATGACAATCACAAGCATTTGCAATTCATTAGGTGTTATCACAAACCATCTTGAACTCTCATTACAAGCATGCCAGCAAACATGGCAAGAGGAAACATACAACTATGATTATAGTGCTTTCTTGAATCTTAGCAAACAACCATGGAGACATACAATTACATGAGCATACATTACAATATTCTTCCTACACTATCACAAGATGTATCCCTTCATTTGCAGCTCAAATGTTCAATGTTTGAAGCCTTAGAACAACCTACACACCATACCAGACCAAAAAATTGGCTCAAGGACCAACCCTTCAAAATGACACCTAAAACTCCTTTTAAGCATCTAGAACGTGCCTTAGAAAACAACACAATAGCATATTAAAATCGATGATGTAGGTGCATTCTCACTCAAGACGGAAGCCTAAGATGAAAGTTATCTAACAAACTCAATGTAGGTCATTGGGAGAATTGATTTGCAATAATGTCGAGCAGGTGAAGTAGGTGCAAGTAGTTGGGAGAATTGATTTGTAGTAATGGCAAGCAAGCGGATTAGGTGCAAGTAGCTTGGGAGATATGAAAAACATGTCATTCCATTGGTACATGCAATGTTCAAATAATTATTAAAATGTTGCTCAACTTTTGGAGTATTTTCCCTTTACTTGTTGGGCTCTTTTGGCATTTAACGAACAATGTCATACTTTTGACAAGTTTGCAAATTTGCTGACATTTAAAACTTAGCCACTTTTCACTCATTCTCTATTTCTCTCTTTGCATTGTTGCACTTTTGGTGAAATAAAGCACTCATGAACCTATGTTGCATTTTTCGATAAGTTCACGAACTCACAAACTTAGCAAAAACAAGAAACTTGCTACTTTCTATGCTTCTTTCTTCAATCTTTTGTACATCTACCAACATGGCGAACCATATCGCACTTTCACACTTTT
>VDFB02260450.1:0-29531 GCA_007258455.2 Sequoia sempervirens
GGCATCAAAAAAACATTCTTTTGCAGGTACAAGTCCAGATTCATCAACAAAATTCAAGGCAGAGTGGCGATTTTAACAGAAGAAAAGCATCAAAACCTCATTCTTCTATCTTAAATTCTTCTATTTCTTGTCTTAAATTCTTTCGCATGTTTAAAGAATTGGCAGATTTTGACAAAACAAATCATCTGGGTTGATTCAGAATAGCTTCCTTGAGAAAACCCATGTGCCAGAATTTTTTCAGGAAAATTTACCCCAATGCATCAGTTCGCAAGGCTCTAATTTTCTCAACTGAAAATTCCTTGCATGGTTGAGTAGAAGTCATATTTTCGCATTTTTGACATTTTGGGTTGTCTTAGAATTTCTTTCTGGACAAAACCCATATCTCAGATTTTTTGCCGCAAATAACCCTTCGATAAGCTATTTTTAACCTCAACAGGCTATTTTTAGCTTTCCAGAAAAGTTGTCAGAATATAGCCGTGTTCACCGATCAACGGTGAGTTTTTGAGGAGTTAATTCGCATAAACTAAATTCAAAGACCAAATGGGTCTTAATTCATGGACCCCGTCAGAAAAGCTGACACCGATTTGTATCAAGCGCATTCGAAGGGTTGACAGGCATAGTCACTCAAGTCCACATGGTTGCATGCCTCGTATGGCCGATTGTCTTCCAAAGCTGGTTTAGAGGGTTGATATCGTTGGAATTTTGTGTGTGCAGCAAGTTCATTTGCATTTCTCACAACCAGAGTGTGCGTAATCAAGCCTTGCAGTCTCGTCATGCAACACTCTTTCATTAAGGAAAAGCGTTAGAGACATCAAGCTGCAGAAGAGATAGTGGTCATCACTTCAGTTACAGAGCCGCCAAAGTCATAAGTTAGTGAAATGCTAGTTTGAGTGTGTAAAGATTTCCAAGATTGCTCAAGTTGCTAATAAGCATAATTGTCAGTTAAGGCATGTGACGACCCCCAGATGGTGACATAGTCAACAACCTCATGGAGGGGTTGGTTGCTCGAGATATCAGTCAATGATCAGCCAGTTAAAACCTGCAGTTGTCTGCGAGGACAGAATCCAGAGCATGCAATTAGAACTCGACTTTCATCTTCAGTTGTCTTTGCGGGGTCCTCACATGTCTATCTTTATCCTCGGAGATATCTTGTAGGACTTGGAGTTTTATTAGGGTTTACGTTAATTGATGGTAGTATTCCAGTTAACTTGCTTTCAATAAGGACGTGCATGGTTGCACATTGTCCATTTTTAGATTAGATGTTTTGGTTAACTGATGGTAGCTTTCCAGTTAACTGTATAGTTTGCTTTATTAGGGTTTAGCAATAATCTTGCATGCATTTGCAAGACTGTAGTTGACTCAAGGTGATTTTAGGGTTCCCTACACCTTTGATGTCTATAAATAAGAGTTTTGCTCATTTGTACATAACTTTTGCACGAGAGAGAAATATATGTTGCACCCTACCTTGCCTGTAATATTGCTCGTTCTGTATCTGTTCATGAGTATTTACTGTTATGATGAATTGTTATGCCACTTGGGTTTCATGCAATTATGATGGTGAATGCTTGCCTTAGTTAGATATAGTGGCTAGTTCGATCGTAGATTGTATGCGTGTCTCGCCTATGCAATTTATTGTCCTAGTTGGCTATCCTTTATGTTTTGTGTTCAATAAACTCATTCAGATTGATTTGATAGTTGCGCCACCTTGCCTTCAAGTTGAGAATTTGTACTTGGTTATCGTGTGATATCTGTGAATAATAAGCCTATTCAGAGAAGCAGATAGTCGCGCCACCTTGCCTTCACGTTGTGAGTTTGTACCCGGTTTATCATCTGATAATCATTCCCGCTCCGTTTCCTCATGCTTTGAATTCTTGAGGGGATTGGATAGTATAAGCTTTAGTTTTGTGTGTTGTAGTTAAGTCTTGCGAAACCAAAAAATACTTAGCTGCAATGTATAGAGTTTTTCTTAAACCTTGTGCCTCTTACAGCTGAGACAAAAAGACAGGATATAGTTTAGTTTACTTTTCAAGCATTTTTGTCCGCACAACGAGGGAGCTTCCCCTCCTAATTTGAAGAGCACTCATTGCGTAGTGTGCATAGTTGTCTGTACCAACTTGCACTCCAGAGGTGTTAGTTGTTACGCCAACAATATTCATCCGATTTCAAATGCGAATCGTGATGCATGGACAGCTGTGAGCAATGGATGATGGGTTTTCTCATGTCATCCAAGTTTTTATCATCCTAAGGATCTTATCTGCAAACTGGGTAGAAAAATGATAGACCTAGATATATCAATTGACTATTCATTCAAATAATTGGTCACTGAGCCTATTTTTGGGTTTCTTGTGTCTGCAAAGCATTCTAGGGCATCAATGGTTGTAGGTCTGGGTTGTAAACGAAGGGAAACAACGTAGGAAGGATAGATATTGTATATCTTATGTAATGGATGTCTTCATGGTGGTTTGTAACAATTCAAGGGACTCTGCAGTCGCACTGTATAGTTCCTCTCACCACATTTGCTGGTAATGAGGATTGATGTGTGTGTGACAACACCTAATGTATTGCAAATGTTTTGTAATAATCATTCCTTTATTGCACATGGATCGTTGTAGTTCTAAAATGGATTATTAAGCATTTCCATCATATTTGATGTAATCTT
Source organism: Sequoia sempervirens (assembly GCA_007258455.2). Classification (NCBI taxonomy): domain Eukaryota; kingdom Viridiplantae; phylum Streptophyta; class Pinopsida; order Cupressales; family Cupressaceae; genus Sequoia; species Sequoia sempervirens. The sequence goes on from VDFB02260450.1 coordinate 2,660, forward strand.
TGATTTTCATTTTAATATATATCTGGTTTTGTTGATGTTGTACTGAATATTTTTCCTTCGTCTTTGTTGTTCATGACTTTGTTGCCCAATGAAGCAGAAACCAGTCCATGTTTGTTCAAAATCAAACACTTTTATTTAAGTAACATTTATGTTTTGGTTAGTTGTAGGTTAGATTAAGTTTTTAAGAATACTGAAACTGTTAAATCATTAGAGAATTATTTCTAGCATGTCTACACCTTGCCATTGTGTATGAAACATTAAAATAGATCATTGTAAGGGATTATAATACTTCTGTCATCTATAGGTACATGTGCAAGGTGTGTATCAGCTATATAGAGGTCATATGCAACTAATTGATCTTGACCTAGTGACAAATTTTGGGGTCAACCGTACATTTGGGTATAGCTGCTAATTATTATAGTCCTATTACATTTATTTGATGTATAAACCTATTTAGGTTACCTTTGGGAACACCCTCCAAAGTTTAAGCTAAGCCCAAAGTGTAGGAGAGACTACCCACTCTCATTCATAGGCCTTTAACCATCCTCAGTCTGTTAATGAACCCCTATTTTACCTTCTTGACAACAAATCCCTAGTCTTTAAGGCAGGAAGAAGTTCTAAGATTATGGACCCGTAGTTTTGGGACCTGACAGTAGCACTGTTGCCTTGGAGAAGATAACTTAGTTTATTTTTAAAACCCCTGTAACACAATCAATGAAGAAATAGCCAGTTTAATTGTACAATTTGTAATTGTGCTTTTGTTTGTGTGAGATCATTTAGCCCACAACTCACACCTAACAACAGCACAATTGCTGAGGAAGAAAGTGTAACTGGGTTGAAATGAATTAAAGACTTAGCTAGTGGCTGAACCCAAATTTGTTTATTTGCCCTGGAGGTCAAATTGCTTTGAGGATTTCCTCTTTTATAAGACGTGGCAACTCTGTTGTCTAGAAGAAAATATTTGTTGTTGTTGTATCTTACTGTTGTCTGTGTTTCGAGAACACATATCAAGTCTACAACGATTGGTCATTTAAGGTACACATTGCTTTCTTCTTCTCTCTGGAGGCATGGTTTCTTTCATAGTAAAGAAACATTTTATTTGTATACCTCTGTTTTATGCCCTACATGGTGGTATGTGATCAGCCATGGCTGACTGGTATGGTTCCTTCAAATTATGTCTCCAAGAATTATTTTAAACCAACTGCCAATGACTACATTAGTGATGCTTCTTCATTCTATTCATATAGCCCTACATCTAACAAAAACCCATGCTTAGATTTACAAGAATTCATACAAGAGAGCAAGCAAAAAATCAGTGAGCTTGCTAGAATGAAAAGAGAATGTGAATAATAGATCAAGGCATTGGAATCTAATGTTGAACCTACTCTTACAAAAAATCAGGTCACTTCATCTCTTACATCTCCCATAAACCCAATTTACAAACAACTAGACCTCTCTTGGGTTGATTATAAAAGGCGAACTGTGAAATCAAAGATCTTCAACCAAATGCCTAAGTTTGATGGGAGTGATATTCATAGAGGGGATGCACATGTTTCTGCATTTTTTGAATTTATGGATAAGTTTTAGTTTAAAGATGAGACATGTGGATGAGACTTTTTTTAGGTCATTATATGGAAGGACGTGGAAATGGTATCAAAGCTTCCCAAATTATCACTTTGCTTCTTGGAACAACCTTGGGGCTACATTTGAAGGCAAGTTTGCACTTAATGTTGACCCTGCTGTTCTTATTCAAGATTTTTAAAAAATCAAAAAGCAAGATGGAGAGTCAAGCATGAAATTCAGTTGCAGGTTTGCAGTTGCTCTTTCCATAATTCTAAATGCTTTCATACCTAAAATACCTTTTTTGCATTGGCATGTTATTTGAAGCCTATAAGGCTGGTTTGAGTTTTCTGCAAGAAGATTTCAAAATAACAGTTATCCAGCAAGCTTATAAATGCCTTGATTCTAAGGAAAAGGTGAGGAATGAATACATTGCTAAATTGTCATCCTCAAATGCTTATGTGGCTGGTAATGAACAAATTGTTGCAAGTAGCAGCCAAATTGATGCAGCAAACAGAGTGAATGCAGCATTAAAAGATGTTGATTGTGTTTGCAAACGGGTATAAGAAGGTGATGTAAGTGCATCATATGACAATGATGCTAATGATAATAGCAGTATAAGCACCTACTTTCAACTAGAGAAGTCATCTATGAGTGATTGCAACAAGGAAATGAATGACGACCTGCAATTTAAAATGAGATAAATGACCCTACTATTTGTAACAACAGTATGGATAACAGGGGGATATGTGTACAAATGAACAGTCAAATGAATCAACTCCTGTAGCTGATTATACAGTGTGTATACATATCGATGATGTAAGGGATGAGCATGAGGATAGTTTCTTGTTTAATGTAGAACCCTCTTTTGTCACCGATATTATTGAAGCTACTAATAATTGTGTGCATGAGAATGTAGGCATGGTTGTACTTGATGATAAGATTGCTAATACAGATATAAAAGCAGGCAATGATTTTCAAATTGTAGACCTTGCCCTTAAAGATTGTGAAGATGGTGATCATGTCCATGCATATGAGAACTTATTTGTTTGGTGCAAGACTTGTTGTCTTCCTCATACAGAGTGCGCTTCAAATAGGTGACAAAAAAATGCTGATGCAGTGATTATGGAAGAAGAAATGTGTCATAGGTCTATTTCTAGCTGATGATAATAATGAAGATGTGGATCAAGTGTGTGATTCAAACAATAGAGTGCATCAACATATGTCTGTTTGCCACCTATTATCCAAGAGGTTGATGAAGATAATGTTGATTATAAAGCTTTCCTTTTTGAAAGTCAAGCCTCCACTATTGTGGTTAATAGTGTGCCAAAATTTGAATCTTTTGTTTGGGTCCAGCATACAAGTAATGGTAATGTTGAGTAACAACATATATACCAAGAAGAAGATCAGCATGTCACAGCCCGACCTGATGGTATACCTTGTTTGAGGCATTCCATTTTGGAATGCAAGATGAATTCCTTCATTGTGCTGGGCAAGGTTGTAGCCAAGTATATTGTTCTTCGCCATATGAGTTGGAGGCATTTTCTTTTTGCCTTAATTTATAAGAAGAGATCAGCAGATATTATTCTTTTGGTGCTGACCTAGGTTTTCAATAACCTTCTTGTCATATGCATGAACGATGCATCATCAAATAGGTCTAGCGCCTATTGTTTGTCGCTGCCCTACAATAATAATGTTAATAGTGAAGTGCCTCTTCACTTTTTCAGAATTTATTTGCAATGGATGCCAAGGAGAACTTGGTGTAGTGGCTGAGTTGTGTTGTAAGCACCTATACGGTGCCAAGTTCCAATCTCCTCGATATAAAAAAAAAGAAGGTTGATGCATGCAAATGAAAGACAATATTTGTTGCAACTGGGCGGTGAATACAATTGTGGCTTGAGGGAGATTAGCTCCTTCAACATGCTTATCTTTGACAGAGACAACCAGATGCAACAATTTGCCCATGGCCTTGTGCCATGGATACTCTTGCAGATCTAACTTGCAATTATATTTTTGAGTTGTGCTTGCAGCCATACCTTCAATCCTTTGTGCTTCCATGTCATTGGATGCAAGTTGTTATCCCAATATATATTGTTGCTTGTCTTGTGCTATCTTGTCTTGTAAATAAAGTGATGTGTGTGTGCAATCATGGCCCTTATTCATCATGATGAAGTGTGCTCATCTCAGTCCTCATTGTGCCTTTTTGGACTACTCTTGGAGATAGTTGGATTCCCATTGTGTCTGCAAGAGACACGTCTCCAACCAAACCTTGTTGAGACTCAAATCTGTAATGCCATTTTTTTTGCTCGAGTCACATCCCTTTGTGTGTCTTAACCCTTTTAACCCATTCTTTATAACCAATCCGAGATAGTCTTAATAGGTCTTCCATGAGTCAAAAGTGCCTAAGTGTTGCCCTATGTCATCTCCCATGTGCTAACAATTGCAAGAAAATCTAAAAAAAATTGCCTAGGTAGTTATCGGAGTCTCAACCTTCCTCATGTGGGCATCACTTTTCACACAAGTCCAAATTTTCTTTGTTAATGCCGGCTCATTGGACTTCCCCTTCTTGGCATACTTCCCCCCAACCTTTGACCTCCTAGTCTCTGCTATTAAAAAAAAAATCTAAGTCTTTTGGACCGAAGTTTTTGATCATCCCTTATCCAAGTACCTCATTTGGACCTCCCCCAACTCCAACTCCCAACTCAATGTTCTTCAATAAGCATTCTATTGCAATTGAAGTTGTAGGCTTCTGTCTACCCAAGTACCCTTTCCACGCCATCCTTGATTTCCCACCCTCCAAAAGTTTCCTAAGTGTATGTGTTGGACTTTCGGACTTTCCCTTCCTATTGTGCCATCTCCACCAACTCTTACCCCTTGACTGCCAAACCTCTTTTCTAAGTACTCTTTCAAAGTTGAACTTTCAGCCTTCCCTCTCCCCAAGTACCTATCATAAGGTATGCCCAACTCCCAATCCCCAACATTCCGACACTCACTTTTTCAAGATTATGTGTTTAAACTTCCCCTATTCCACATACCTTTTTAGAATGAGTTCTTCGTCACCCCTTGACCAAAGGCATGAGGTGAGTTATTTCCAACCCCCAAAGTACAAAACTCTCACGCTTTTCACTATTCAAACCCACCTACTCCCCTACACATCCAAAAAGCTATTTATGACCAGATTTGATGCAACCACCAAAAAAGGGTTTTTCTCACCCAAAAACCACTGTTCATCAAAAGTGTGTGGATTTGCATGCAAGTTACAACAATAAAGACAAATGACCAAAAATTCCATTCATGATCCAATGAAGCTCTGCTACCACCAAATCAAACCTAACTATGCCAAGTAAACATTTTCTATTCCAAAAGGTGTGGATTTAGAGGAAAAAAAAGCTAATAAGCAGCCTGAATCATAGCAGCAAAAATCATTGGGAGAAAAAATCGGCAAACCAAATGTATTAAGATTTTTTGAAAAAAATGGGAAAAAATCGAGAAAAAATCGAATTTAAAAAAAATGTAAAAAACTGTAGAAAAAGAGAAACTATTTTTTAAAAAATTTAAGGGCATTTCCATAGCATAGAGATATAGAGAACAAATAAAATAGAGTGTTTACCCCATGAATTGTAGAAAATAGGATTTTGTTTATATTTATATTGCCGATTACAATGCATTGCACAAAGCATACTTCATAGTGCATAAACAATAACTAGATGGTTACAATTGATAAAATTTCAATTACAATATAGTTTGTATAAAGTCAACCTATAAACTAAGTATAAAGTTCCAAAAAATCAAATATAGCCAATGACTCTTGCTACTACAAATATAGCTATGCTAGAGGGCTACAGGTCCTAATGATGAAGCTCTCGGTTCAAAGCCTCTCCTATGTCGTTCAACCTCATGACTATCGAAGTTGGCCTCTAGGATCTTAAAATCCTCAGGCTCAAGAAAGTCATTAAAAAAACAGTTTTCTTTTGCTGAGCAGAAATCATAAATTACAAAATGAGAATCAACTGGTTCAAATTTGTGATTTAACAGTACTTGCAATTTCTAGAACAATGTCAAAGATAACTATATGAAGAGTGTGTAATGTCCCCATTTAACTATATGCCCTTAGGTGTTGATAGCCTATTTTAGGGCTTGGTAAAATTTCGTCGAGTAAAATTAGGGTTTCCTATTTTATTGGGGTTCTGATGCATTTCTGATGGCTTGTATGTTAGAGTTTCAGATGCATGTCTGGTGGAGTTTTTTGGGTTTTCAGAGAGCTTCGCAGTGGTATGTTTTGCAAAGGCATTGGGCAACTTTTTAGAATTTACTATTTTTAGTAAGTTCTATTTCTGGTAGTGCCATCTTGGGCAGTAGAATTAGTAGTCAGCTTAGTTTCCATTTCGAGCAGTGCAGTTTGGAGCATTTTTGGCTTTCAAGATTTTGAGGCTCATTTTGGGTAAAATGATTTATTCTAAGTCATTAATGTTATAATTTCTTATTGGCCCCCTTGGCCTAGTATTAATGACTTAAAATTGTTTTAAAAGGTGGCCTTTGAGGGTGGATCGTCATTGAGAGATTATTTAAATGTTCTAAACTAAATATTTCTCCTCTCAAGTCTTGGGCCTAGAAGGTAATTTAATGTTTAAAAAGTTAAAATATTTCAAAAGTGAAATGAGTGTCTCTTTTGGAGGAAAAAAATATGGAAGTTGAAGAGCCAGCGATTCACCTTCAATTCTATAAAAGCGGAGCCATTGCTCATTCATTTCTCATCTTTGGAAAAGTGTATTGAAATGTTCTTGAATTGATTTGAGCAGTAAGGGAAGCAGCTTTTCTACCCATTCTTTGGGCGAAATATGGTTCCCTAGATGGATGATTGTGAAGTGTGCTTCATCGAAGTGCACATTGAATTTAAAGTTGAAGATTTTGTAGTTTTTCGATAATAATTCGAATTGTTTGCTAGTCATATCATGGGTACGAAGGAGGTTTTCATTAGCAGAAGCTTTTTGTATGATTTTTTATGTGCTTCTAGGTATTGAAGAAATTGAATCCCTGGTACATGAAACCTTCCTGAAGGAAACAGAATTTAATTCAAAGTATTTAATTTTATAATGCAAAATCGCCCCTCCCAGTCAGGCCGTACGATTCAAGAGAGCATTGAAGTTTGTGCCAAATAATTGAAGGGAGTTTGATGCTGTTTAATCTTTGCAAGTTGGGCGCCATCCTTCTTGAGAGCCATTGCACTTTGTTTCAGCTCATTCGGAGGTAATTTGAAAGAGTTATGAGTATTTCATTGATGTACAGTTTGCTGGTCTGTATTTCAGTTGATGGCATTTCATATCAGACTTGACTCATTCCATGTTATGCTATAATTCTTGGGCGTCTATGCTTCTAGTTTCATGTGCATTCATTTTGGAGGGAATAGAAGCATTTTGGATGATGATATGAACAATTCAAGGGAATAGAAGCATTGTTTTATGTTGCTGGTCTTAATATCAGACCTGGTTATTCTCTTTTCATGCTATATTTCTTTGGTCTTTCAACTCACATTTGTGATCGGAAGTATAGTATAATTCTTGCAGAAGTTTGGAGCAGATTTCTATTGTAAGTTCATTGCAATAAGCTCATTCTAAGACTATAAACAGTAGTACTGTTCCAGTCATTTCATTATTGCATTTACTTTGTGTTTAATTGTCACATTGTAAGCCCTGGATGGTTTACCGCCAGTGTGGGAAAAAGAACTTGCTAATTCTCTCATTGTACCCACTAAAAAAGTGGTGAATTCCCACTCATGAGTGGATGCCCGCCGCAGCAGATGAATTAGTTGAATTGTTTGTAGTATTCCCCCCACTATTTAAGTGGTTGAGTGGAAATCTTCATGGCTGGTTCACCGCCTAAGTTCTTTCAGTTTTGTAATAAGTACTCCGCCATATGTTAGCACCTCGCCTTCAAAGGGATCTTGTGTGCACATTCTTGGCGTTGAGTTTTATCATTTACTTCCAGCTTAGTATTTCAAGTTCAAATTATTGCTAACGATCCCATCACCATAAGCTATCACCTCGCCTTCAATAGGATCTTGGTGAAGGTTACTTTCAAGTTGGATATCTTTTGGGATCTAACGCTAACATTTGACGTAGTGCTGGTTTGTGTTGTGGAAACATCGAGAATTTAAAGAAAAAATTAAGGGGTATATTTTAGTGGTATCAGAGTAGAAGATCCTGCCATCCTGTTGATCATTGCTTCATGTTTAGGCAGAAGAGTGATAGAGATCTCCGGTACTACATCGAAAGTTAGAGCAGATTCTAGTTCAGCTCCTTGTGGTATCCAAAAGTTGGCAGTTAGGCATGGCTAATGAAGAAGAGATGAAGTTGGCAAAGACTCTCTTTATGGCTGGAAAGAGATTTGGTAAAGAATTTCAATCAAGAGAAAATGAAGAGAACATTCTTCATTTGTTAGAACAATGCTTGAGACGTGTGAAGCCATCACCTTCAGAGAAAATGGAGTTGGCACTAGCTCCTGTAGTGAATACTTTAAATCAGCCCTATTGGTTGGGGCATCCTGATGAAGAAACCAAGCTGCTGATTTCTTCCTGTTTCATGGAGATAATAAGAATTGTAATTCCCCAATTGCCCTATGATGACGAAACTATGAAGACCATATTAAATGTGATAATGGAAAGTTTTCAAGACCTTGATGAAACTGATAGCAATTAGTACTCTAGAAGAGCTGCTATATTGAAGATCTTTTCAGAACTCAAAACAAGTATTTTGCTGGTTGAATTGGGTATGCAAGATCGAATATATTATTTGATCCATTACCTCTTCATTTCAACTTGGAGTGAACAAGAAGAGGATGTAGTTGCAGCAATGAGAAACATTTTAATTTTAATTATCAATGAGATGGATGACATTCCAAAATCCGTCTTAACTTTTTTGTTAAACATTCATGAACAAGAAGGAAAGAATTCCTCTACTACTGGTATGTTGATCAAAGATTTGTTCATTCAATGTGAGAGAAAATTGAAGCTACACTTGAAGAAGACAGAGCAGAAAAATGAGGTAGTCATTAATGTAGAAGACGAAAATAAAATGTTGTTTCTCAATGATTGTAAGGCTGTTTCTCAAGAAGTACCTATTGATATGTAGTTGTCCGCACATGCTGAGGATGAGTGCAATGAGACAACATCAATTTTGAGTACACATGATGAGTCTATGACAACGAATCAAGAAGCCTTCCTTGGTATGCTTGTAACAACTAATGGAGAGATCAGTGATATACCTTTACATGAAGGGCTCATTGAAGACAAGAAGGATGAAGTTTTCAAATCAGCTAGTAATGAAGATCCTTTACTTCATTTCAGTGAAGATGACATGAGTAGTCATGGATTTGAATCTTTTGATCATCAAACTAAGCTGTTGGAGAAAGATTTTCATAAAGATATCAGTTTTGGTGAGTTGGGAGGTGTCTCATTCAGAGAGTCACCATTCCAAGAGTAGTACGAAGGGCAATTTCCTCTTGATCAAAGTAATCAACCCTTCAGCATTTGGGATCCAGGTGTGAAGGAACCTAATTTTGTTAAGGAACTTGTATGGGATAAATTTCCCTTTTATCCCAATAAAGAACAAAATTCAGATTTCACTGCAAGCTATGGGATGGCCTTTGGAGGAGAAGTTGTTTTTGACAAAATAGCTTGCATGAAAAAGTCCCATAATGACCATTTTAATTTGGTTGCAACCACTAAAGAAAAGTTTGTTGCTACTAAAACTTTCAGGTCTGCAATCAATAATGACTCATTGATCAAGTTGGGGGCTTCTTTAACAAATAATCAAGGAGACAGTGAAGGGGAAATAGAGCTAGAAGACCACGAGGTCTTTGCTGATGAAGAGTTTAAAAAAGTTCTCAAATTCAAATCAGATTTTCCTCTTTATGTAGCTGATTGTAAACACAGGTACGAAGAATTGGTAAGATTTGACCCTCTTCATGACCTTGAGCATTTTCAATTGGTGGGTGGTGAAAGACAAGAATCTTGGAGCAGCAATGGGGGCAGCAGAGACAAGAAATAGAGTTCTGATTTTGAAATGCAGCCTATTAGCAGTTCACCATCCTTGCACATTTGTGAGTGGAAAGGTCAATTCATGTTGTCCATTGAAGATGAGGTGCGTGCCTTATTTAGATTTGACTGCTCACATAGTTCGATTGAAGAGAGACGGGAAGGAGTTTGGGATGGAGTCACTCTCTTTAATCTGCAATTTATTAAAGACTCCTTAGTGATTATGAAATCAGAGTATCTATGTTGGATTAAAGATCGGGATTACGCCTACGAATTCACAAAGACGATCTTTGGTGCATTTCAAGGATGTGAAAGAAAGGCTGATAAGCTTACTCTTGAGCTTGAATCAACAAAGTGCATGTTAGTGAATGTTCAGTTGGGTGTAATGGAGGTAGGAGACCAGCTAGTTGATTTCAAACTTCTCCAAAATGTGGTGTAATGTCCCCTTCTCATCGATTGATCGGTTGAACATCGACCCTGTGCAGGCCGTGAAGCTGTTGAAGGTAAAATTGAGTTTCCATGTTGAAAGAAGTTCTAGCTTTTACGGGAGTTTACTATTTATAGTAAATTCTATTTTTGGCAGTATGCAGTTTTCAGTCTTCAGGTCTTCATTTTCAGTTGGAGCAATTAAATGAGTTCAAGTTTTGGCTTCTGAAAACTTTATATTGGTGAATTTCGCATTAATGTTATAATTTGCAGTTGACCCCTTGGCCTAGGGAAATAACTTTATGTTGTTCTTAAAAGGTGGACTTGAAGGGGGACGCCTTCATAAGAATTAAATATTAATAAAGTCTTTAATGCCTTGAGGAAAAGTGGACGCCATTTTAATGAGGAGTTAATATTTTTTAAAAGTTTAATGTTGCTTGAAGTGGGACGCCATCTTGAGTAATTAAAAGATATTTGGAAATTTGAAGAGTCCTTTGTGTCTTTTGGCGTGCCTTGGAAGGAATTCGAAGAGACATCTCCTTTTCTATAAAATGAAAGCTTTGCACCAGCTTTGATCATCCATGAAACTTTGCTACTGTTATGCTGTCAGAATGACAACTGAATTATTGCTTCGAGGAAAGCTTACCTCCTAGCCTCTTGTCCAATTTCATGTTTGAAAGATAACACCTAGTTGGCTATTTTGCTGCTTCTCAATATCAGACTAGCAAATTGAGCTCATATGTTGATGAATTCTGGAGTTTTTGTCAATTTTGGTTTTGCTGGTTCATCTACAGTTGAAGGTGGTTTTTGCATACAGCTTTTGAAGTGAATTTATTTTGCTTGTGGGTATTTTTCCAATCCATCCCTACACTCAAGGCGACCATCTTTGGAGATTATCAGATTTTAATTTTGAGTTTGTGATTTTTTCTTGCTAAATCGCCCTTCTCAAGGGCTGTACCATTCTTGGGTGCTTTGTAATTTGTGCAAGAATTATATATGGAGTTTTGATGCTGTTTTGTGATCAGAATATGGGCGCCTACCTCCTAGAAGGCCTCTACAAAAGACATCACTCTATTCCGAGGTATTTTGAATGAGTTATGAATATTTTAGTGGGTTGACAGTTGCTGGTTCTCCATTCCAGTTTGCTGATTTTTCTTATCAGACTTTAGAAGTTCAGATTTTTGATTCATTATCAGCAATTAGAGAGATAATTATTTGTATGGGATCATCCAATACTCATGTGCTTTGAAGCTATTGTAATTTACATGTAATTTGCAACTCTCTTTCTTATTTGTAAGACTGTAAACAGTAGTACTGTTCCAGTCCCTATTTGCTGCAATTTATTTCTCATTTCTCACATTAAGTACCCCTGGATGGTTTACCACCAGTGTGGATAATTGAATTTGTATCTCTCTTGTACCCACTCTCAAGTGGTGAATCCCCACTCTTAAGTGGATGCCTGCCGCAGCGGATGAATTAGATAGTTGAATCTTCATGGCTGGTTATCCGTCTGAGTTTACTTCCTATTTGTAATAATTACTCCGTCATATGTTAGCACCTCGCCCTTATTGGGATCTTGTGTGCACATTCTTGACGTTGAGTTTTATTTTCAGTTCAGTTGTATTCAATTTCTGTATCAAGTTGAATCCTAGGGATCCTCTGACCATATGCCCGCCCCTCTTCCTTAAGTGGTTTTAGGGTGCATTTTTGGTTAGAGTTGCTTTGATAGATTTTGGATTTGGAGCTAACACTAATCAAGTTGGCCAAGTGTTGGTTTGTGTTGTGCAATTCAAGCGAAAAATTGGTTAGCATATTTCATGTCAAGGCGGTTATACTCTGTGATTGATAATCCTCTAAGCTTGCTTGTAAGTGGATGCATAAGAAGTTTAGAGAATTTAGTTGCCATATGGGACTTGTTGATTCATGATGACTTCCCCATCTTTGACATCAAGGTGTTGTCAAAACTTGTTTTGGTAAGACATATTGTTTACATGCTTGTCAGTTTATCCTTTGGATTGAGTAATGCTCACACTAACATGTCTTGGGAGTTGGATTGGAAGACAATGTTTAGTTTAGGCTCCCTTGTTTTTGAAACTTTCATGGATAGACTTCAGTGGTTCACCAAAGAAGTCAATATTTTCTTAAGTGTGCATTTGGAGTTGTTTGGCACTTGGGAATGTGTTGTGAATTTCTTCAGGGGCGTGGTGGATCGTTGTTGGTCAGGTATCCTTGTTTGGCATCCTTGATGTGAAATGAAAAATCTTCTGGGGTATGGTAGAAAGGTTCTTTGGAGGGATAAGGATCAAAATTTCAGAATTAATGGTGTTGTTCCCTTCCTTACCAACCACTTGATGGATCCATTTGTTCATCAAGAAATGGATTGGAGAGAAATTTTGAGCAAAGAACGGTTCTTTTCTGTAACGAAATCTCCAGAGAGACTGTTTTCAGCTGTGGATATGAGTAGATGTAATATTTTGGATGATGATTTTCAGTTTTGCAGTAGTTGTTTATCTTTTTGGATGTTGGTTTTCCAAAAATCAGATCCTAAGATGTTTATTCAGACCTGTTAGGAAGTTGGTTTATTCATTTCTAGGTCTTTCAATCTCCTATATGGACTGATTTTTTCCCTCAAATGAGTGAGGGAATGATACAGTATAGTCAAAATTCAGGTATGGGTTGTTCTCTAATAATAGACAGTGAAATTTTTGGAAACATCTCATACATTATTGTTTGGGGCAGCGAGCTATTTGCTGATTTAATTCATCAATTTGAAACTTATGTTGTGAGATGTGTGAAGATTTCTTGGAATTCTTTCAATAAAATCAGTTTGCGTCAAAGGAAGCATTGTACAGTGATGGTGTATGGAGCATTTTTCTTTGTTTGGCATTGGTTTGGTGACTTGTTTAAGATCATTTTTGTTGCTAATCAAAATTATGACAACAAGGTTTGGAGGTCCTACAGACTGATATGGGACCTAGGCACTGACATGTTTGGTGCATTATCTTTTGTGGACCGAGACATGTTGCTCCACCTTGGGTATTCAGATGTTTTAATCAGAGTAGCGCAACGGATTAGAGGAACAGTGTTCCCAAGGAGGATTTGGAATCCTGGTATCACTTGGGGTTGTTATTCAACAACTGAAGATGATGAAGCCAATGTTGGATTTTTGGAGTTTCCTTCAATGGTGTTTCAGTTTAGTTTTAATCAAGAGGCCTCTTCTATTGGAATCCAGCAGTGTAGTGCTTACATTAATTGGTGCTATCTTTCTCCTAGGTTGATTTCGGACCCAGTGATCATATTCAGTTTCAATTTGGTTCAGCATGATGATTTTGGGAAGGCATTAGAATTGCTTGAGGACAAACAATTTTGGGAAGGCGGACTGTAATGTCCCCATTTTAGCTATACACACTTCAATGAATAATAGCCTATTTCCGGAAGCCTGTAGGCTCGTTAGAGGTAAAATTAGGGTTTCCTATTTTATAGGGGTTCTGATGCATTTTTTATGGCTTGTATGTTGGAGTTTCGGATGCATGTTTGGTGGAGTTTTTTGGGTTTTCAGAGAGCTTCAAAGTGGTATGTTTTGCAAAGGCATTGGGAAAATTTTTAGAATTTACTATTTTTAGTAAGTTTTATTTTTGGCAGTGCCATCTTGGGCAGTAGCATCAGCAGTCAGCTCAGTTTCCATTTCGAGCAATGCAGTTTGGAGCATATTTGGCTTTCAGCATTTTGAGGCTCATTTTGGGTAAAATGATTTATTCTAAGTCATTAATGTTATAATTTCTTATTGGCCCCCTTGGCCTAGTATTAATGACTTAAAGTTGTTTTAAAAGGTGGCCTTTGAGGGTGGACGCCTCATTGAGAGATTATTTAAATATTTCTAAAGTAAATATTTCTCCTCAAGTTTTGGATGCCTAGAAAGGTGAATTTAATGTTTTAAAAAGTTAAAATATTTCAAAAGTGAAATGGGTGTCTCTTTTGGAGGGAAAAAAAGATGGAAGCTGAAGAGCCAACAGTCACCTTCAATTCTATAAAAGCAGGCCATTGCTCATTCATTTCTCATCTTTGGAAAATTGTATTGAAATGTTGTTGAATTGATTTCAGAACCCGGCTAAGGGGAAGCTTAGCTTTTCTACTCCATTCTTCGGGCCTGAAACTATGGTTCCCTAGATGGATGATTGTGAGTGTGCTTCATCCAGAAGTGCACATTGAGTTTCAAAGTTGAAGATTTTGTAGTTTTTGATAATAATTCTCAAATTGTGTTTGTTGGTCATATCATGGCTGAAGGAGGTTTTCATTAACAGCTTTTTGTATGATTTTTATGTGCTTCTGGGTATTGAAGAAATTGAATCCTAGTACATGGGCGCCCCTTCCCACAGAAGAGCAGAATTTAATTCAAAGTATTTAATTTTATAATGCAAAATCGCCCCTCCCAGCCAGGCCGTACCATTCAAGAGAGCATTGAAGTTTGTGCCAAATAATTGAAGGGAGTTTGATGCTGTTTAATCTTTGCAAGTTGGGCGCCATCCTTCTTGAGAGCCATTGCACTTTGTTTCAGCTCATTCAGAGGTAATTTGAAAGAGTTATGAGTATTTCATTGATGTACAGTTTGCTGGTCTGTATTTCAGTTGATGGCATTTCATATCAGACTTGACTCATTCCATGTTATGCTATAATTCTTGGACGTCTATGCTTCTAGTTTCATGTGCATTCATTTTGGAGGGAATAGAAGCATTTTGGATGATGATATGAACAATTCAAGGGGAATAGAAGCATTGTTTTATGTTGCTGGTCTTTGCTGGTCTTAATATCAGACCTGGTTATTCTCTTTTCATGCTATATTTCTTTGGTCTTTCAACTCACATTTGTGATCGGAAGTATAGTATAATTCTTGCAGAAGTTTGGAGCAGATTTCTATTGTAAATTCATTGCAATAAGCTCATTGTAAGACTATAAACAGTAGTACTGTTCCAGTCATTTCATTATTGCATTTACTTTGTGTTTAATTGTCACATTGTAACCCTGGATGGTTTACCGCCAGTGTGGGAAAAAGAACTTGCTAATTCTCTCATTGTACCCACTAAAAAAGTGGTGAATTCCCACTCATGAGTGGATGCCCGCCGCAGCAGATGAATTAGTTGAATTGTTTGTAGTATTCCCCCCACTGTTTAAGTGGTTGAGCGGAAATCTTCATGGCTGGTTCACCGCCTAAGTTCTTTCAGTTTTGTAATAAGTACTCCGCCATATGTTAGCACCTCGCCTTCAAAGGGATCTTGTGTGCACATTCTTGGTGAAGGTTACTTTCAGGATTGGATATCTTTGGGACTAGCAGCTAACATTTGGCGTGAGTGCTGGTTTATTGTTGTGGAAACATCCCGAGGAATTCAAGGAAGAAAAAGTGGGGGGGTATATTTAGATTGCCACTACACCAAAGGCAGGCTGATAATGAGGCGTCTACCCAAGGTGGGGGTGGCAACTAGGAGGAATCTTTCCGCAAAGCCACCACCAATTTGGAGTCTTACACAAGCCTTGAACCAGTGACCCGTCGGGGCCTTAGCCGCAGGGGACGACTACATTTCGCCGTAACCGGTCACCGACCAAGACCTCAACTCGATACCACTGAGCCCAACCACTACGCAAGAGGCCGAAGGCGATATTGAAGTCTACTCAAGGTGGGGTGGCAAGGGTGGCAACTAGGAGGAATCTTTCACCCGCGAGCCACCACCCGGAGAATGAATGCAGATCTTCGCAAAGCCCACTAGACCGTGGCGTCGGGGCGCGCAAGCTAGCGCGGGGACTTCTGAGTGTGAAAGGGAGATTATATGACAAAGGAAGCAATTGCAAAGCTCAACTTAATAGGTTTTGAATCGAATGGCTCAAGATAGAGTAATAGAAAATTCTTTTGAAACAAAATCTTAAATCTCAAAAGACCATAAATGATATTGAAATGTTCTCATTGATAACTATTCTAGCAGATTTGTAAAAGAGAAAAGGGAGTGTTAAACATTTTTCCATTAGATAATAAAGACCTACTAGTACAAAAGAAGAGAACAACTATTTGAGCCATAGTTTTAGCTATTATTATTCAAGTAAATTTTTCTTGATTTTGTGTATAAGTGGATGATGAAATTAAAAACAGTGATGTACTTTGAGTTGAGAATTTGAGAGATTATAGTTACAAGTTTCAATGGAAAATCAAAGCACGAGGAATATTCCCTGTCAAAGGGACAATTGTTGTTGAAATCTATATGGATCGTTAAAGAGAAAATATATGAGGCTGCTTTGGGAGGGATTAAGATAAGCCCACAAGACTGGCATGACTTCTCTCAAGGCATGTATTGATTTTCCCGATACCTATTTAACATGCATGGAATGCTACACTATATATGTCTAAAGCATTCATGTACTGCTATTGTACTCCTTGTAGGCCTTCTGAACCTCCATGTATATTACGATCCTAAATGGAATGTAGTTCCCGAAAAAGTGCAGGGCATGCATTTAAGCAGTGAGTTTCACCAAATAACAAAGCATTAAGCTTGCAGAATACATAGGAAATTTAAATATAACCAAAACAATCCTTCATTTTGATATAAGATATTGTTATAGTTCATTTTTTTCAACACTACAAGCTGATTTTTATCTTTCTGATAGGAACCATTTTGCTTCCAGTTCCACGATGTCTATATACTATTATGTATATACTTATGCTTCCCACTTGATTATACAATTGTCACTACCCTACTTGCTTGTCATTAAAACTTGATGGCCAGTTTCAAATTGAAGCTCCAAATTATCACATTTTGCTAGCATCTGAAAAGGAAATTTGTCCCAACCTAACCTTGATAATCTAAACAGCCACCTTGGTATTATTGTTGACAATTGAAATGTTAAAATTCTTTTGAATAGTCAAGATTACAAGAATTCAAAGAAAACAAACCTCTTTAGGTTGATATCAAGCCAATAGAGTTTCGTTTTAGTTTAGTTTGGCTTTCTATATTTACTTTTGGCAAGTGCTCTTATACGGTTCAAATATGTTAAAAAAATAAGATAGAAGCCTTACTTGGTATTTATGATATTGTCTACTAATTCTCACTAAACTGTGTCTTTGGATTTATATACATAGAAAGCGTTACTACAAGCCTTAAGACAAATGACAGTAGTGTGGAATAGATATAAAAAAGCAGCACATCTCTTAATCATTCCATGTTAATGTACTTAACATCAAATGAAGAAGCATACCAAAGAATGTGTCTCTATTTTAACGTCCTTAACATCTATTAGAAATATGCATCAATTCAAGGTCACCTACCTACAACTTGATGAAATCTAGCAAATCTTTGATGGTGAACCACGTCCCAATGGCCAACGCTCAATTTTGTGCTAAAAATCAACAAAAAAACTCGATTAGATAGCGATTTCGCATGGTTAGCGTTTCACAATGGTTTGGTTGGGCAATTTTTTCTCAATTTTTTCCACGATTTAAACCCTTAAAAATAGTTGAAAAACACGGCTGATTAAATCGGGATTTTTTGAGGAAAAAATCGTTTCAACCGAAGATTTTTTAAAATCGGGATTTTTGAGATTTTTTGAGGATTTATGCTTCTATGGCTTGAATTATATTTGGTGGTTCATTCCAAATCCAAAGGTGTCATTAATGTAAATGTGATTTGCAGGTTTAAATGATGTTCCTCCTTGCTTCCCATGACACTTTAACTCATTTCTTGGCAATTTTCACACAATTTCAAACATGAATCACAATGCATGGACGACTGTGAGTAGGGGATGATGGGTTTTCTCACGTGATCCCAGTTTTTATCATCCTGAGGCTCCTTTCTGTGAGTTGGGTACCAAAAGGACAAATCTACATATACTAGTTGGTTGTTCATTTGAAAAGTTGGTTGCCAAGCGAATTTTTTGGGTCTGCTATGTCTACAAGGTATTCTAGGGCATCAATGGTTGTAGGTTTGGGTTGTAAATGAAGCGACTATATTCTATAACAATGTAGGAAGGTTATGTATTGTATATCTTACGTAATAGATGTCTCCATGGTGGTTTGTAACAATTCACAGAACTATATAGTCGTAGTTGTATAGTTCCTCTCACTACATTTGCTGGTGCAACTATAATGAGGGTTTGGTGTGTGCGTGACAACACCTAATTTATTGCAAATGTTTTGTAATAACCATTCCTTTATTCTACATGGGTCATTGTAGTTCTAAGATGGATTATTAAGCATGCCCTCATATTTGATGTAATCTTTGATTTTCATTTTAATGTAAATTTGCTTCTATTGATGTTGTACCAAATATTTCCCCTTCTCTTTGTTGTTCGTTACACTGTTGCCCAATGGAGTGAGCACCGGTCCATGTTGGTTTAAGATCAAACACTTTTATTTAAATAACATCTATGTTATGGTTAGTTATAAGTTAGATTAAGGTTTTAGGCATATTGTTAATGGTTCAATAATATAAACCAAGGAACCATTTTAAGCGAATTGAAACCATTAAATCATCAGAGAATCATTTCCAACATGTCAACACCTTGCCATTGTCTATGAATCATTAGAAAAATCATTGTAAGGAATTATATATTGCTATCATCTATAGGTGTGCTATAAGCTATATAGAGGTCATCAACTTCTTGAGCTAGTGACAAATTTTGGGGTGGGGTGTACATTTAGGTATAGCTGCTAATTATTATAGACCTGTTACATTTTATTTCATGTATAAACCTATTTAGGATACCTTTGGGAATACTCTCCTAGGTTTAAGCTGAGCCCAAAGTGTAGGAGAGACTACCCACTCTTGTTCATAGGCCTTTAACCATCTTCAGTTTGTTGATGAACCCATGTTTTACCTTCTTGATGAAAAATCCCTAGCCTTGAAGGTAGGAAGAAGTTCTAAGTTTATGGACCCACACTTTTCGGACCTTACAGGAAACTCAAATATTATTAAATATTTTTAGCTTCCTGCCTTTGCTTTGAGATTCAAGATGATCGACAGCAAGAACATCCAAGGAAACACACTCAAAACAGTAAAGATCCAGATGTCACTTCCACAAACATTTTTACTTCAGATATTGAGATTTCAGAAACTGCAAGCTTTGGAAGTATAACTACTTTTTGCATTTCACCAAGTTTAAGTACAAATATGGAATAGACTAATAGTCAATGACATACATGAACAAAAGCTTTTCAGTCATGAGGAGATTATGTGAGGACTATCATACTCAAGCTTAACATGGATTTTGAAGAACACTACACAGATGAATGTAGGGGATGTCCAAGACCTTGTTATGAAAACAACACCTTCAAAAAAATCTTTAGGAAAAAGACTCGTTTGCATCAAAGTATAGGCACCTAAGGGCTTTTACCCAAGATTTGTTCACAAAGAATCTCACTTATGTTATGAATGTAATTAATTAACAAGGGCATTGCAACAAGAATAGGCAATGTTGTACCCAAAATAAATTTTTGGCATTCTGCTTAAATTGAGCTAAATCATGTAAAAATGCCGTCAAAAGTCTGTTTTAGGTCAAACCAAACATAGGGGCTTTGTGGGTTTTTGTCAAGGAACACATGTGCAAAATTCTGAAAATTTGAAAATTAGGGTTTTACGCCCCTATTTTCAGGGAAACCCCCGAAAATAGGACCTTCCCGAAAATGATTGAAAATGATTTTGATAGGATTAAATGACTTCTCGATCACACTGATCAAGTCAGAATCATCAAAAGACACGTTTTACTCTAGTGGGTCTATTTCTGTTTTTCAGGAACAAAGGAGCTTTGCAGCCATTAATGGCAAATTGGCCAGTACCAAGTGCTGAAAGCTAAAACTCAAAAGCTTCGATGATGCAACCATGGCAAAAAAGGATGAAAAGTATGTTGTTCGATGAAGGAGATTCTCGAAACCAGAAAAGGCCAAAATTTGGCTAACTCTAGAAACGCTACGAAGGAGAAATCAATTCACAATGAAAAAAGAGCCTTTTTCAGAGAGGGGCGCCCTTGATTCCCAAGGGTCAAATACAACCTATTCAATCATCCAAGGCAGTCAACCTTGACGTTCTCCTGCTGGCTCGACAACCAAACAATCAACAAGATCATCTGATGAAGTGATCACCGGCGGTTGTCAGCAGAGTAAAAAGAGGCAGTTGACGAAGACATCCAAAATGGTTGTCAAAATGATGATCCAGAGGAAAAAGGTGCCCTTTCCAAGGAAAGGCGCCCTCCTTTTTGAACCTCCAAATGCTGTCATATGTCAGAAGGCCTCCCAAGACAGTTCTCTCAGTCTAGGTCAATCTCGACAACGTAACTGCGGGCACAAGCATCTAACAAGTTGATCACCAGATAATCAAGATCAAACTGGAGCATCTTTCAAGGTGAAGAACACTATGTAGAAGGCAAAAGTGCCCTTTTCATTAAGGGGCACCTTTACATTAAATGACCCTTAACTAATTTCTAGGAAGTCAAACTCCAGTCATCTTCTGCGAAACGAAGCTGGGTACCTGATGAGATATCAAACGAGATCATATGATTCTCCAATCAACAGGGATTCCGGATCAAAGCACGAGAGGTCTAAACAAAAGGCTGAAGAACGAACATTGAAAATTCACCAAGGCAAAGGCAAAAGCGCCCTTTCTTGAGAAAGGCGCCCTTCCTTTTGAGGCCACAAACTCAGCTTTTTGCCTTCATATCTCCCAGGCTCATCTCTTCAGCTTAGGTCTAGCTCAACGATGAATCCAACAGCAACAACTCAGGATCAACAGATCAATTTGGATTCAGGATCAAACCAGGGTCATTCAACAGAGAAAATAATGAAAAAGCTTGCAAAACTCAAAAGGGACGCCTAAAAAAGTCAAATGCAAGTTTGTTGACTTAAAGTTAAGATATTTTGAGGCAAACTTGGCTAAATTAGTGGAAATCACCTTTTTCAACTTCAGATCAAGCCAAATCAACTTTTGATCATGAGTTAAGTTCCCAAACTTATGGATCTGAGGCTTAAGTCTATACAAAGAAGATTTAGGCGTCCCTCTTCATTATTTCTTTGCAGGTTGATGATCAAGAACAGCAATAAGCTCTCAAGGACGCCATTTTCAGATCTGGCCAAGGTCTTTGACCGTTCTTCAATATTTCTTGAAGATCGGAAGCAGAAGAAGATTTCTAATCAGAGGCTGGATTCAGAGACATATTTTCTCAGGGAGTCTGATTAAAAAAAAAAACTTCCAATCCATCTTCTGTCTACTTCCTCTCTTCTTGTCTTAGGTTTTCTTGCATGTCACACAAAGCAGCAGGCTACCATAGATCTAATCAATTGGGCAGATTCAGAATAATTTTCCAGTGAAACCCATCTCGTTAGATTTTTCAGAATCACCAAACTTGCTGCCCCTATTTTTGGGGGTTTTTCCGAAAAAGTTTCAGGATCAAAATTCTGTGGAATTGGGTTTGTTCAACATTGAAGCACGAACAAAACCCATGTGGCAGATTTTTTTCCGGAAAAATACTTCTCGACAGGGCACTATTTTTAGGGGTTTTCAGAAGTTATTTGAACATATCCGTGTTTGTAGTCAACAGGCGAGTTTTTCTTCATGGAATGACAATTTGGCGTCCTTGGGCTCCAATTGAACAACCAGACCTTGCACCAGCGACTCTCCAACCAGATCTTACACATATTGCTAGAGAGCAAACGAATATCATTAGCAGTCTGCGGATTTTTATCTTTGAAAAGAATACTACCTCCGGCCTGGAGAGCCGCAGCACCACTGACGTTAGAAGAAACAAAGGCTGACCAAGTGTGCCTAAGAGGCCAAGATAACACCTCCCACATGGCAGTGAAACTCTTGGCTCACGGCCTAGCAGCCTGCCACCCAGCCGCCAGTTAATAAGAGCAAAGAAATTATGAAGAAGAGGAAATGCTAACACTATCAAAGCATTGACTATCCGAGACGGAAGAAGTCACACATGACCAAGAGTTATCAGATAGGAGATGATGAGAGGTGTTAGGGCACCAAAAAGGACGCCCTTACACTTTCCAAGGATGAGGATACTTGAGTTGACTTGATGCTTCTTTCCAAAGTCAAATTCGGTTAGCGGCATTAATGGGGTAGTTGGTTAACTTGATGCCCCTCCAAGCACCCACATCCCACAAATTCAAAGAGTTGTCAACTTACCTGACATGACGTTCAATCTACTCATAATTTGTGGATTCGATCTCTGGCCAAACGTGATGTCTATTTTGGCGGGATACTTCGGTATTAAGGTTCACTTTGCTTATCAGCCAATCAAGCAGTTTCCGCTGACTTTTAGGCTTAGTTTCGCACCGCGGTTTTCCGCTTAATCGTTGTTCTTTTAGAATAAATTAATTAATTATAAGAATCATTGCGTTAACTCAAGGAGATTTTGAAGTTGCTCTTAATTTTGAGTTCTATAAATAAGAGTTTTGGCTCATTGTTTGTTTTAACTCACTTGGCGTAAAATTGTTGCGCCTATTGTTGTGTTAACAGCCTTTTGAAAGTTTAATATTTGTTCACTCTGATGAGAGCTCGTCAAATACGATTGTAATTGTGCATGATTTCGTGCCTTTGCTCTCCCAACCTTTGTAATTCATTGATGAAGCTTGAAGAAGAATATCAGAAGGCGCTTGCATTTTGATCTACCTATTTGAGTTCTTTCTACGTCTTGTATCAAATAGCTTGTTACCATTTCCTCCTCGGATAGGGTTCCTCCTCCTGACATTTGTCATTACGCTATCGCTTGTTGCTGTTCAATGGATTGTCCCTTCAACCTATACTGATATAGGGTCTCCCTCCCAGCAAGTTTGTCGCCAAGACATTGTAATTTGTTGCTCGAAGTCGCTTCCTAGCCCATACTTATGGGGTTCCTCCTCCTGGCGTGTCTCAGATCCACCATCAGAAGAGCTGCTTGCTTGTATCTAACCTTATCCTGGCATATATCCGAAAGTTCAGAGCCTCGGCCATATTCTAAGGAAACGGCAGATTCAAGTGATCCAACCAATCCATTCCCGCTCCTATACCTCATGCTCTGTTTACCTTGAGGATATTGGATAGATTAAAAGCTAGAACAGTCGTAGTTAAGATCTGCAGAAACTAGAGAAAAGCTTAGCTGCGGCGCATTGTGTTTGTGTACCCTTGTGTCCTACCGCTAAAGTACAAAAAAATAGGAACCTTAGTTTACCATTCCCTTCCTTACGCATTGCTTTCAGCAGAGAGGGACTTCTCCTCTTTAAATAACGAAGAAGTGTTGCAAAACATTTGAAATAGCTGAACGTTTACAATCAGCACTCCAGAGGTGCTAATTTAAACGCCAATAGGCAGTATGCAGAAAAGGTACCAAGTAAGATTGATGAACCAATTGCTTTCAAGGTCAGTACAATCAAACGAACATTCTCCGCCATAATAAGCTTAAAGGAGACAACATAGACACATAACTATGTAGATTTCCACAGTTTAAATGCAATGACCATTAAAAGTTCAAATTTTGATGCCCTTGCCAATTCAATCCTGGAGGATATTGTGGAGCATGAAATCAACTCATCCTAGGCTGGATTTTTTGTCTTCAACTAGATAAATAAAGCTATTGGAGACAGGCTGAAGACTACCTTCATGGTAGAGAACAGAAGTTATGCATATAATTGATACCATTTGGATTCTCCAACAATCCAGCCATGTTTCAGAGAATAGTCCTACATATCTTTGACAAGATGACCATAGTAAATTCCAAAAGTTTTCTGGATGGCTTGACTGTTTAGAGACCCAAGTCTCATGCAGTGGCCTTGGCAGAATATATTAAATTGTATAGACAAGCTAAATTGTCCTTAGAATGGATGAAAGTTGTATCGTGGTTTTGTACCAAACAGCATTGAAGATTGACCTAGAAAATATTGATTTAGTAATACATTGGAAGCACCTCGCATGTCTGATTAATACAACCATTTTTCGGTGGTGCAAGGCACTATAGGAAATTTATCAAGAATTTCACCCAAGTTTCACACATCCTGCATATCTTGATCAGGAGTCTTTCCTCTCTTTGAACATAGAAGAATTAGAACACATTTGGTGAGCTGAAGGTCAGGCTGATTGCTACATCCGCCTTCATGTATCAATGATACCCAAGGACAAATGAGCAACCAAAAGCTAACAACAAGATTATCATTTCAGTGATTCAAAAGTGCACCAGAATCAGGGGTCTATACTAGGACGACTGAATCACTGACTGCCAGCAATGCTATGTACTTAAAATATGACTTATTAAGCAATTCTTGGGTATATCTCCTTCCAACTCATATATGACCAAGAAGCAGGAGTTGTGCTAGAGATTTTGGTACACCATCTCAAGAATGTACTAAAATTACAAAAGCAAATACTATTGAACTTGAATATATTGGATTAGACGAAAATTGCACAATGAGTGATTGAAGTAATGCATGGATGGCATGCTGGAACGACAAGCATCTGAGAAAAATGCAGTTCAAGGTAGGCGCATAAGTGTTTTGAACTTTGAAGCATAGTGGTTGAGAAGAGATTAATACAAGTTCAAGATGTCTTTGTCTGGACCATTTAAAAATTTACAAGGTCCTAGTCTCTAGATGATGGCACAGTGAAAATAGAATAACAATGACAACAGATCATGCAAAGAGTTGATTAATGGATAAAATGTGAAGCCTTATATAGTAGGAATGTACCAAATTCAGTCATGAATGCCTTTTTCTGAGAAAAGCAAAAACCAGGGCCCACTGGCAAGATATATGTAATGGAATAAAGAAGTTCATAATGAGGCAAACACAGAGAGTCAAAATGTAGTTTTTAAAGCAAGAAGTAATTTTCCTTAGTTAAGGACTCGATTAAAGAAGATGCTCAAGGTAATTTAGGTAGAGGAGAAAACTAAAATCATGTTTGAAACTTATAAAAGGCATTTATAGATCATATAACTTCATGAATATATCTATTTGTGAATCAGTATATTAAGAACCAGAAACTCTGTAGGAAAAAATGGTGCTCCTAGGGACAAACAATCTTGAAGCTGAGGGCACCAGGAAACAATAGATTAGCATACAATTCATAGTGTTCAAGACTGTGGGCAAGTGTTTCAAGTCAAAGAGTGGACTTTTGACAAATCTCAGCCCTTAACGAATTTAATGGATGACAATCTGAATGTTAGAGCTGTCATGCAGCCTCTTGGCAGCTGTTGGAAACTCTATGTGGATTCAAATGCCACATCCTTAACACCCTTGACTGTATGATCTGGCCAGAAATTATATAAAGCACAAAACATGAGGAATTGATGCAACAATGGAACAATAAAACTTTCAATTAAGCGCAATTTTACAGCGATGTCACACTTGTTAGTTTTTATGATCAGATTAGAGCACAGAAAATTAATTCAAAATTCAACACAATAACACAATAGATACCCTGGGAAAACCACCCTCTTGAGGGAGAAAAACCCAGCAACAATATATCACTTATATATTGAATGTTAACAATAATTGTCTCCTTTACAATAGGCCAATATGAAGGCCAAATATATGCACCACAATCTGATGCAACACAGATACAGAATGAAGCAGTCTGCTGATAAAGATCTCAGCCTTCTACAAAATCAACGATCTGCTCTTGAGACAAACTCACACTTGAGCAACTCGAACTTGATGAACTACAAACTGAATGCAACCACAATAACAACGCGATACAAACTGCAGATAATAACTTCAGCCTTCTATAGAAAACTCAATCTGACCTTCTACAGAATTCGCACAATGATAGACGACTTATGATGAACAATCATAGGAATGAATGAGTGAGAGACAATGAAGGGCGTCGATCATATATACAAGTGAGTGGATAGGTCGTGTCTCTTCAAGACAAGTCGGCCTATATAGAAGAGTGTGTCTCTCCAATAAATCACATCCAATGAAAAGTATGTGACTCTTCAAGAAGTTGGCCTCATAACAAATCGAGTCTCCTTACATTAAATAAATATTTAATCATCATTTAATAAGTGACGCATCATTTCATGAAATCGCTATCATCAATTAAATAGCCGATAGGCTACAATTTAATTGATATCTTCATGCAATCTGGGCTGGAAGAGATGACCGACGCTGCAAGAACATCAACAACACTGAAGTTAACATGTGTACAATGGACATTGCAGAAAAAACGAGCTTGGGGTGCAAAAAGAGTGACTATCAACAACCTTACTTTGAAAATTTATTGTAAAATCAGATTTATGTTTACTGCCAGGGTTCCATTAGAGAGCTGTATTCGTTGTTCTGCAACCTATCAAAGTTTAAATTTGGCATATTTTTTGAGGTTTCATGTCCCTACAGTACATGTTCAAAGAGCAAGGGAAGAACTATGTAGTATAGATTTCAGGACATACAACAGGGCTGACATCATCAGTAGTTGTCCACTAGCCACCCAGGCAAAATAGTGATTTAGTTAAAGATATATTTCATAGTCCAGGAGATGGAATAGGTACTGGTAAGCCATTTTCAAAAAAGTAAAAACTAAAATGATTTAAATTAAAAAATTAGCATTTTAAAGTAATGAAATAGATGTCAAGAAAAGCAAAGATTAACTATATTGATATTTGACAATCATGATCATGATATAAAAAAAAAAAAATCATAATCACATGGAGACAACAGACAAAGACAGGTACAATGGTTCCGTTGGAGATGACTATATTTTCAATCAACTAATAAAATTTTAATGCACGTACACATTTTGAACCTTGTTATTGTTTCTCTTCGTAATATTACAGTATTACCTCTTTAGTAATTTATAAGAAATTTTTCTGCTACAAAAAAGGACTCGTAAACTTTTATGCAAAACTAAGTTA
>VDFB02260451.1:0-18041 GCA_007258455.2 Sequoia sempervirens
CAGCATCAGCAGCAGAGGGTTGGGTTTAACTCTGGCTGTTATTAAGCCCAACTGCCTGGCTCTGATATTATTTTGCCTAGCTAATGGACTTACTAGGGCTTTCTCATAGCAGCTAACACTAACATTTTATGATGAAATAATAGCTTAGATGTATACATTTTCAGAATTGTTAGGAGGGAAATAGGAAAAGAAGGGTAATAACCAATGTCACTATTAGTGTAATTAAATATAGCTAGTATCCTGCAGGTGTGTGTTAAAATGGTCCATTTGAAAAGAGCTAAAATTCTTGAAATAGCAAGGTGCACTTGCTGCAAAATCCCCCAAGGTGTAATTGGTGAAGGCATGCATTCAACGCATTCACAACGGTTCTCCAATCATCTCCGATTCCACCATAGATTTCTTTAATTAGTTTGTTTATGCATAATAAAAACTGCATGTGTAGTTTGTTTTTTATTAAGTGTAGATTAAAATTATCTATTGTTTCCATGCAATCATTTTGCATTTGGTTTTCCCTATTTTGATTAGTTTTGTTTTTTATTAAGTACAGATTAAAACTATGTTTAGACTGTTGTTTCCTTGCACGTGGTTTTCCCTATTTTTAGTTTTTCTTTGAGCTTCGATAGCTTGTTCTATTTTTTATTTAATGCACTCTATATTTCCAGATTTGATACACAGTTGAATAAACAAATTATTTTTCCAGCTCTGTTGTTCACTGAGTATTTTTTGAGAAGATCTATTGTTCTTTGTTCACCATCGAAGGGCGTGTCACATTGTTGAAGCATGGCATGTTTTTGGCCCTAATGCCTTCTCATAGTAGCTAGAACCTTTGTTTCACTTGCTGCTATAGTCATACCAGCAATCACTATCAGGTTGTTTCACTTGCTGCTACGGTAATGGGTTGCAACCCATGGAGGAGGACCGCAGCACTGGAGATAGCCTCACCCCCTTCAGTGTCTATACCTATATTAGCCCCAATAACCTGCCACACAAGTCATTATCAAACTATAAATCTTTGAGTCTCTGGATCGCCCTATACAGTTTTTAGTGCAAATGGTGAGGTTTTCTAAAAACACTGCTTCAATTTAATTTGTCATTGACCCTACAGTGGAAAGTAGATAAGTAGTAATTGGCATTGCACATCAATCTGATTACAAGCATAGAAAATCGTGCGACCAATATCTCCTATCCGACAGTAACAAGTAATCCTATCTGCAAGAGGATTGCCTCATTTATGGGTGAATAGAGATCTGATCAGTATCATTGCCGACACTTCAGTTGAGTTGGTGAGGAGATTAAATATGCGATGAGCCTAAATATGATCACTAAAATCTGGAGGTTGGTGTGTATGTACACCGTTCTCTCTAATATTTTTGTTAATTAATTCACGTAGCTCCAATCCCCATCAAGGAGGCTTTATGTATAAGTAGGCACAACGAATTCCATGTCAGGGAATACACATAATTTGGTCACTGGTGCTTGGTGTTGACAGCGCCTAGCATTATTGTTGACTGGTGAGTGCGCTTGCAAATTTGCGGTTCCCCAATTAATAGTTGATGTGCACCTTTGTACGCATTTACCTCCATTTATTGTGGCTATTAACTATACTATCTCGTCCTCCGATTAGTTGTGCCAATTTCTGTTATGTAGATACTCAGAATGAATCTGTATTATTGGAAATGCTCATATTCAGTTATATGGTTTATAAATCATGTTAGAATTCAAATGGTTTATAGATCATATTAGAATTCAAACTTACATTGAAATCATTCAAAACTCTTCCTCGCTTGTAAATCAGCATAGGCGTCTACTGGATGGTTACTCCAAGAGAGAATTCTGCATACATTGTGACAGTTATTTGGTATGTAAAATTAGCTACTTCAGTAACTGTTGAAGGTGTAGTAATACCATGGAAAGCAAAAATAATTGATGCGTGTGGGTAACACCATGGAAAGAAATGGTTTTTTTTACATTAATCATAACACAAAATATATATATATTATTAGCAATTTATTTATTGCTATCAGCATTGCTAAGTAGTTGTGGGTTAATCTCTTTTTCCATTGGTTGTTGGTAACTAACATCGCACCACTATTTCAGCTAATAAGAAATTAAAAGGATATTAAAGGCACATTTCTTTTAACTTTCTAATATCCTTAATTGTGAGTCGGATTGAGGGCACGTTAAAAATTAGTATATTTTATTGGGATGCCAAGCTATTACCTTTATCACAATCCAATTCCTTAATGTAGGTAAATGGTTAATATTTTACTTTCTAAATATTCTTAAATTATATTAATTTGTAATACTTATTAATTTAAAAGAAAAATCAATGAGTAAATAAAATGGAGATTTAGTAATTAACGTGATGAGTAAATAGATTAAAGATTTGGTAACTAACTCGTGAGTAAATAGAATGGGAATTTATAACTAACTTGTGAGGAAATAGAATAGAAATTATGTAAAAGAATTCAAATATAATAATTTGTAATACAGAATAGAAATTATGTAGAAGAATTCAAATATAATAATTTGTAATACCTATTTCTTAATTTTGTAGCCTCTAAATTTATTTCATAGAGTTGATATATAATTTTAAATAATTAAATGAATAATAATTTAAAAGAAAAATAATAAATAGATATTTAGCAATTAACTTGTGAATTATAATTATCTTATATTGTTCATATTTATATTTTGAGGAGAAATGTTGTTGGGGCTATTATCAAAAAGTGTAATGGGGGCACTTGGTTAAAGTTAGTGTTTCAAGGGTAGTAAATAATTTTGCTAAGGATTGGTTGGGAATTTAAAAAAAATAAAATAATAAACCTAAACCCTTATCAGGAATATATGGTCTTGAGATGGATGGTATTTTACTATGGTCTGAACGGATGGTATGTTATGGTTCTTTCAAATGAAAGAAACTATATTGGCTTTACATGCTTTCATAAACATGGTCTGATTACTTTTTCTTAAACATTTTTTTTTTTCCTTCTTATATAATTTTGCTTTTTACTATGTCTTTAATAAGGTTTATTTTTAACTTGCTTTCTTTATTAAAAATATCAGCAAACATCACAGAGGTAGGTGCCTATAAATTTGAATTGCCTGCAAATTTGAATTGAAGTGTTTCAGGAAATGCAGTGGCTTCCTTGATACTCTTCTACCTTCTGGAGTCCCATTAAGATGAGAAAAAATGCAGTTGGAATTAACTATGTAAATTCTTGTCATCTGGAGAGTGAATCAGGAGTGTGATTGGATACGTCGATAGAAAACACATTTACACATTTAATTCTCAACTTTTTATTTCATCAAAAAAACTAATTTTATCCAAATGGTTGTCTAGCCAGTGGTTTAATTGGCATTAATTTGTGTTGTGGAGGAGTTTATCTTATATATGTAGGTGGAGCCTTTGTCATTTCTCCAGAAGAACAACATTAGTTAAGGAACGCTTTTCATGAGCATAGTTGTTGATTGTGCGGACAAATTGATTTTGACATTATGTACTTTAATGAGAAGAATATAAGTATGTTATCATTAATTTCTATTGACAATAAATAAAAAATGGCGCAGTTGCATAGATAAAATAATGAAATAGGTTAAAGGTGATATTATTTTTTAATGCTGAAATTTGTATGTATGTTTGAAAGAAATGTTTTAATAAATGTTTATATTATTAAATCGTATAATTTTAAATGCAATTGGTTTTTTTTCTTCTATTTTAATTAAGGAATGCTTTTCACGAGCAAAGTTCTTGATTGTATGGACAAATTGATTTTGACGTTATGTATTTTAATAAAAAATGGCGCCTGTTGCACAAAGAAAATAATGAAATAGGTTAAAGGTGATATTACTTTTTAATGCTGAAATTTGTATGTATGCTTGAAAGAAACGTTTTAATAAATGTTTATATTATTAAATCATATAATTTTAAATGAAGGTGGTTTCTTTTCCTTTTATTTTAATTATCTTTATATGTATTTATTTACATTAGTTTAGTTCTTATTGTATCTTTATATGGAGACACTTTTATGCATTTGCTTTATTTCTATATCATTCATCTATGTATGTATTTATGCAGCCATTAGTCACTTGGATTTGATTGTCTACCCATCTTTGAACATCTTTGTTATTGTGTGTGTACAAATAACCCAACTAGGGTCCCATATCTTCCCAAATATGTTGTGATAAAGATTAAGCTTGGGTGACATGTACTTGAAAAGAAACATTAATTGCATCCATTTTGATAAAGATTTGAACCTTAGAATCTGGTTTCTACATAAATAATTAATAAAAAATATACTATTTTTTAAACATTTTGTATTTTTCTAAATAATTAGTGCTGGGTCCCACTTTCTCAATTTCTATATCCAATATTAAACTCCACACCACTATTAGTTTCATTCCCTTATTTTTTGAACTTTTCTATCTTGGTATTGACTTATAATATTACTCTTTCTTATCTTATGAAAATTTTAGGCCCATGGTTTTGTAGAAATATAACATCCACCATCTCAATAGAAGATTAATGATGAAAATATCTGTTTTAAAGTAACACAAGATAATTTGAGGGAGGTATATAACCAACACTATAGTATTTGGGCTTGGCATCCCAATGAATCATGGCATCATGCATTTTGTTCATAAAATTCTATGTTATATTCTAGAGGGTTGGTAGCTACATTGAATGGTTTCAAAAATGTCAATAGATTATTGTTCAATTAGTACTTGGTGCTATGGACTCTATGACATGGGACTACCTCCATAAATACTTGCATGACAACTAATCAAGAAAAAAAATGATAAAGTATTATGTCTAACCATGAGAGGAAAGCATGCCAACATATTGATATGGTGTATGAACTCAAGGACCTATACCAATACTTAAAGTCTACATAGGCTTTATGTGGATTTTAGTTCACATTTAAATATAACATATCATTTGAGTGATCGCACTAACATTAACATTGATCCAACACTCCAATAGTGCAAGAATAACATGACCGATACATTGTTATGATTAGAGCAAACTTACATGATAGGGGAAGGCACCAAGTGTTGTATAAACTACCATTCTCAATATCTTAGATACATAGTGTAGCCATATATGCATAGGTTGGTGTACAAAATGATTTGAAAGAGGTTGTTGTATAGATTATAGTTGGCTATTTAAAATTACTCTATATGGCTTATGGAAAGATGGTGTAAGGTAAATGATGTGCTACCCAATAAGACAACACATGTAGTTGAGTAAATAGTGAGGGTATTAGAATGCTTATTCTATTTTCTAAACCTAACATAGATAGGAAAAAATAAAACACATAGGGTGAAGTTGTTGAGATAGTTTACAGCCTTGGTTCCAGACCACCAGATGTTCCACTTTATGTTGTGGCAAGGATCGATAATTATAGTGGGTCAGCATGGAATGAAAATGACCCCAAAAGTATACCGATAATACCTGTATCATTGGGCAGCCGTAGGCAAATTCCACTCACAATGGCATGGGCTATTACCATACACAAATCCCAAGGCCTTATGCTGGCCAAAGCAACTATCGATATTGGAAAAATAGAACGACAAGGACTAACATTTACAGCTATATCCAGAGTGAAATCGTTGAACAACCTTCGTATTCAGCCAATGTTCTCCTTTGAGAGATACGCAAAAAATGCATAACCACCCATACACAATTTTGAGAAAAGAAGAGGAAGCCCGATTACAACAACTATCTCTAAAAAGTCAAGGTACACGACTTTTTTCCCTTTCTCTCTCATGTCGCTCCTACTTATTGTTATATCAGCAATTTGTCTTTTACAAATTGAACATGCCCTCAACATGTTCATGTCCTTTGGGTAATTTTCTTACTTTATTGGCAAAAAAAATAGTTCCCATTAAAAGTGTTATAATAAATTGAACATGGAGCAATCATTGTACATGTCAACAAATAATGTTTCCACCTAACCATTCCATTTCTTTTGCTTTGCAGGCCTTGAAGCCAAATGGCATATATCATAGCTTCTCACCATCAAACACCAACAATCATACTATGTTTTGTTCAAAAAAAGGTTCTGATGCAAAATTGCTCACCAATATTTTGACTTTTCATAGCACACATTTTGTATATCATGAACTACCAACAAATGTATTTGGTCCAGTTGAGCTATAATGTTGCAACACTTCTACCATTTAGGATAATATATTGTGTTGTTCATCCACTTGCCATATTCAACTCTACTTACATCCCGCCACCCATTCACATTCGCTACGAATAATTACTCTTGCAAAAAACCAAATTCCACTTTCCCCATGCATTCTCCCCCGCTCTGCCCTTCGGATACACTACCATAGTATACCCTCCTATCGGCGTAACCATTGCGCCTTGCTAAGGTGCAAGCGCTAGTTATAACCAAAGCTATCCTAACAATAATCAATCCCAAACCAAATTCTTGTGTCTGTTTAACTGTAGTTAAAATTTGACTAAGATGTGACTTAACTGCAAAAAAATTCAACAAAATTAGTAGTAGAGTAAAATTTGCATACATGTCCTCCAAATTCAGTTGTTGCCCAGTGTTGGCATGGCAGGACACCGTACGTAAGGTTGCAATCCCTGGAATAGGACTTAATATCAAAGTTGGAAGGCGGAAACATTGTGGTGCTAGGAGGATTGCTTATTGGAAACACCATTTCAGTGCAAGTCTGTGGATTAAGGAAACTGTTAGACGGGCTGCCCAATTTCATTTCATTCTAATACTGAAGAGAAAGAATACTCAGAGACCTGCCAATACCATCCGTTATAAGTGAGATTTGGAGGACTCAAATCCAAGCACTGGCCTTCTAACATGTAATTTGTTGCAGCAGCTATTCTGCTAACAGTGTTTGCATCTCCGGGTAGGCTATTGATGGCGTTGCAGATCTGCAGTAAGCCCACGTTACATAATAGAACTAAGTTAATAAGCAATAAAATTCTTATTGCGAGATGGTTTGGGTAGTGTATTTACTCCTTTAACTAGCTCGAAATCGTGCTGTGCTGCGATTTTGTACATTGATTCAAGCACATCGTACAGCTCGTCCATGTCCGTAATATTCCTGCGACAGGAATACTGTTGGAATATTAACCCTAACTGCTGCCGTCCCCGCCAACCACCGCCCACTATATCGCAATAAATATTTTAACCATCGCGATACCGCGGGGAACTATGGAGAAAGCCGCCACCGCCAAAGGATTAATATTTAAGTTTTAATATTATGAAAAGGACATTGTATTAAATGCATTTTGACGGGGGAAAAGTTAGTTAGGTGATTTTGAATTTAAATGTTATTTCGGGCTTTCTCATCCGTGAAAATCTTTCACGTGACTTTTTTCCTGTAGCATATATTTTGTAATTGTAATTTTATTTCGAACGATGAACAGAGGAATGTGAATGTGAGAAAACAGAAAATTACGAGCAGCAGCTCTGTGTGTTGAAAATATATTTTATATTTTAATTTTTACTGTGCGTGAATTTCCTCTGCCTCTGGCCTTCTCGTGGTATCAGAGCAAGTTCGAGTATCAGAGCAAGTTCGATTATCAGAGTCAATTTTATCAAAGCAGATTATCTAGGTAAATTTCAAAAATGGCAGCAAGCACAAGCTTGACAAACCCACAAATTCCACAGTTTAATGGGAAGAATTATGAGTATTGGTCAATCACCATGAAAGCACTATTTAGCTCACAAGATATATGGGATTTAGTAGAGAATGGATTTGCAGAGCCAGTAGATGTAGCAGCATACAATGCTTTAACACAAGCAGAGAAATACTTATTGAAGGACACAAGAAAGAAAGATTCAAAGGCTTTATTTTATCGTTTCAAGTACATGATGAGAGCATTTTTCTAAGGTTTTCAGCAACACAAAGTCCAAACAAGCGTGGGACATACTTCAAATAGCCTATCAAGGCATGGCAAAAGTTAAAACAGCAAAGCTACAAATGCTGAGAAGAGATTTTGAAACAATATGTATGAAGGACAATGAATCTGTAGATTCATTCTACACCCAAGTCATTGGGGTGGTTAATCAAATTAGGTCTCATGGAGAGAATCTGGAAGATACCAGAGTCGTTGAAAAGATTTTAAGGAGTTTGCCCACAAAATTTCTACCGGTTGTAGTTGCTATAGAGGAGACAAAGGATCTCTCACAGTTCTCAGTTGATGAGCTGTATGCATCTCTAATTTCTCATGAACAAAGGCTGAAAAGGTCAGCAGATACATCACTGGAGCATGCTTTCAAAACTCAGGCTTCAGTCAATCAAGGAAGAGCAGAGGTAGATCAAGAGGAAAAGGAAGAAACTCTTACAGAGGTGAAAGATACAGTTTATCAAGCTCAAGTGGAAGAGGCAGCAATCAAGGCTCAACAAACCCAACACGAAGATGGTCACAAAATCAAAGGTATGGTCGTCTCAGAGTCCAATGTCACTTTCTGGCAAAAATATGGGCATTATGTGAATGAGTGTAGAAAGAAGCGATATGGTAATAATAGACAAAATGCAAATTTTTCAAGAGAAAGGTCAAAATCGGGATTCGAGATAGAGAGAACAATGTTTTAACATAATATTTGCTCAACAAATGAAAAGATGTATGGTTTTAGATTCGAGGGCTGTAGCAATCATATAGCCAGGGGAATCTAGAAATGTTTTTCAAGTTTAAATGAGAATGTAAATTACGATGTCACATTGGGTAATGACAACAAAGTGTTAGTTAAAGGAAAGGGAAATGTCAACATTCTAACTAAACAGGGGGAGAAAAAATATATCTCAGATGTGTATTTTGTGCCTAGACTAAAACACAATTTGATGAGTATAGGATATCTTGTTCAAAAAGGGTATAGAGTAACATTCAAGAATGGTCTGTGCACAATTATAGACAAATACCCAAGCAACCAGCTTATTGCAAAAGTCGGAATGACAAACAACAGAATGTTTCCCTTAAAGATAAGGCCAGATTTGAATATAAATTATGCTCAAGCACAACACTTAATAAATTCACAAGTGGGTAGAGAAGAAACTACAACAGTAGTGCA
Organism: Sequoia sempervirens; assembly: GCA_007258455.2. NCBI lineage: Eukaryota > Viridiplantae > Streptophyta > Pinopsida > Cupressales > Cupressaceae > Sequoia > Sequoia sempervirens. Next base: position 9,054 of record VDFB02260451.1, read on the forward strand.
GATAATTTTTTAAGCTGAGATAAAAGATGAAAACTGGTTATGGCACCTGAGATTTGGTCATCTCAACTTTGGAGGTTTAAATTTACTTCATAGGAAAGGCATGGTCAAGGGACTACCTTTAATAGAAAAACCAGAAAGGGTATGTGAAGGGTGTATTTTAGGAAAACAACATAGAGAATCATTTCCTGCAGGAAAGTCAACTAGAGCAAAAGCCCCTTTGGAAATTATACATTCAGATTTGTGTGGACCTATGCAAACACCTTCAATAGGTGGTAGTTTTTATTTTCTGACATTCATTGATGATTATTCAAGAAAAACATGGGTCTATTTTCTAAAGCAGAAAAATGAAGTATTTGATCTGTTTCGTCAGTTCAAGAATTTGGTTGAAAAACAAAATGGTTATTATATCAAAGTGTTAAGAACAGATAAATTAGTGATATATTTTAAAGAGTTTTTTAATTTTGCAAAGATCCTTGGAATTCTAAGCAATTCACAACTAGATACACTAACAAATGAGTAAATTTGAAAAACAGAACAATCATGGAAATGGCTAAGTATGTTGAAAAGCTAAACATTTGTCAAATGAATATTAGGCAGAAGCAATATCTTGTGCAACCTATATAATGAATAGGTGTCCAACAAAAAATGTTATGAATATGGTACCTGAAGAAGCATGGACAGGAAGAAAACACAGTGTTACTCACATGAGAGTATTTGGATGTGTAGCATATGCACATGTGCCTGATGAATTGAGAAGGAAGCTAGATAACAAAGGAGAAAAATGTATATTTGTTGGATACAGTGAAGAATCCAAAGCTTATAAGCTATATAATCCAACAACAAATAAAGTTATAATCAGCAGAGATGTACAATTTGTAGAAGATGAAGCATGGGATGGAAGCATAGAGAAGACAGTCAATATTTCAACAAGTATACCTCAAGAGGAGAATGAAGTTTCAACATCAACAAATATTCCAGCTATTGTGACTCCTACCACTCCCATTCAAGCTCAGCAAAGTGGTCCACAAGTGACACCAGTATCGACTATAAGAACAACCTCAATCATTCAAGGAAGCAGTCCAACAAGAGGACAACAAACACCATCTACAACAGGACCATCAGGTCCACATTCCACAAGTTCAAGTGATATGTCAAATCCTACATTGGCAAGTCTGAGAAGACAGAAAATCAGAAGCATAAGAGATATATATGAGCAAAATCAAGGTGAGAATAATTCAGATCAGATTTCTCTTTGTGCATTTTATTCTCAAATAGAAGATCCAATTCATTTTGAAGATGGAGTCAAAGATGATAAATGGGTAAGTGCTATGGATGAAGAAATTGAAGCAATTGAGAAGAATCAGACATGGGAACTATTCAGTCTTCTAAAAAACAAAGATGTAATTGGAGTGAAATGGATTTATAAAACCAAATTGAATGAAAAAGATGAAGTTCAAAAGCTTAAAGCAAGATTGGTTGTAAAGGGCTATTCACAACAACCTGGAATTAATTACAATGAAACATTTGTACCTGTAGCACGATTGGATACTATAAGGATGATTTTAGCATTAGCAGCTCAGAATAAGTGGTTTGTATCTCAAATGGATGTAAAATCAGCTTTTTTAAATGGTTATTTAGAAGAAGAAGTTTATGTGGATCAGCCACCTGGGTATGAAATTCAGGGTCAAGAAGACAAAGTTTACAAATTGAAAAAGGCACTGTATGGATTGAAGCAAGCCCCAAGAGCTTGGTACAGTAGAATAGATAGTTATCTTTTGTTGAATGGATTTAATAGATGTAGCAGTGAGCCCACACTGTATACAAAAATAAATGAAGAAGGTGAAATACTGATAGTATGCTTATATGTTGATGATTTAATCTTCACTGGCAATTTGTCAATTGATCTGTTCAAGGCAGACATGAAGAAAGAATTTGAAATGACAGACTTAGGTCTGATGAAGTATTTTTAAATTGAAGTGAATCAAAATGAAAATGGTATTTTATTTCACAACAAAATATACAAAATGACATTTTTGAAGTGGTTTAATATGATGAAGTGCAAACCAGCACCTCAACACCTACAAAGGGGATGTGTCCAAACTAAGCAAGGATGATAGATGGGTCTAATGTTGATCCAACTTGTTTAAGAGGCTTGTTGGAAGTCTTATGTATCTCTTGCCACCCACAAGGGCCGTATATTATGTATGGAGTAAGTTTTACTTCTAGGTTTATGGAAACACCAAAAGACACCCATTGGAAAAGCAGGGAAGAGAATTTTAAGGTATGTAAGTGGAACAAGAAATTTTGGCATTAAGTATTCAAGTTCAGATGAGTTCAAACTCATAGGATACACAGACAGTGACTGTGCTGGCAGCATTGATGACAGAAAAAACACATCTAGGTATGTATTTAATTTTGGGACTGGAGTTGTCTCATGGTCTTCAAAGAAGCAGCCAATAGTTTGTCTTTCATCAGCCGAAGCAGAGTATGTGGCAGCCACAAGTGCAGCATGTCAAGCAATTTGGATGAGAAGAATTTTGAAAGAATTGCAAAATGAACAAATGGAGACAACAAAAATTTACTGTGATAACAATTCAGCCATAGCTCTTTCGAAGAATCCAGTCTTTCATAAAAGAAGCAAGCACATTGATACCAGGTATCATTTCATCAGAGAATTAATTAATAATGGTGAAATATTTTTAGAGTTTTGCAAATCAGAAGAACAAAGTGCAGATATTTTTACAAAGCCGCTGGGAAGAGATAATTTTATTTTTCAAAGGAATAGATTGGGCATGGTGGACAGCGCAGTTATGCTTAAGGGGGAGTGTTGGAATATTAACTCTAACTCGCCGCCCCGCCATTCCGGCTATATCGCAATAAAGATTTTAACCATCGTGATACCGCGGGGAACTATGGAGAAAGCCGCCACCGCCAAAGGATTAATATTTAAGTTTTAATATTATGAAAAGGACATTGTATTAAATGCATTTTGACGGGGGAAAAGTTAGTTAGGTGATTTTGAATTTAAATGTTATTTCGGGCTTTCTCATCCGTGAAAATCTTTCACGTGACTTTTTTCCTGTAGCATATATTTTGTAATTGTAATTTTATTTCGAACGATGAACAGAGGAATGTGAATGTGAGAAAACAGAAAATTACGAGCAGCAGCTCTGTGTGTTGAAAATATATTTTATATTTTAATTTTTACTGTGCGTGAATTTCCTCTGCCTCTGGCCTTCTCGCGGTCAAGAGATTTTGATTACAGGATGCTTAATAGTGGTTGATGTTACTTACTCGCAAGTGTTAAATAGTTTGCTTAGATTTAGCAAGCCTTGAGGGCTAGACGCGATTTTGTCCATCATATCCCACGATTCATTAATTCTTCTGTAGCAGATGTCGCTTACATTCTGTGCCATGTTCTCAAAAGTCAAATTTAATGATAATAAGGTGAGATTAAGCTGAAAGAGATGAATGAGCAATAGCATACTCTGAAATCTTTGGTGACAACGCTGCCATAACCATAGGTGGGGGTAATGTTGTCGAAGTAAAGAAGAGGTGCAGATGATGCGAGGGCGCCGATTGTTAGGTGCGGATACTTGAGGCGAAACCATGCAGCTAGCACTCCATAATACCATTTCAATCATTGAATCCTACTTACTTCCAACAGAGAATATTGATTCATGTCAAAGAAATCCTACTTACTTCCACCATACGATCCACCAAACACGACGACTGGACAATTCTCAGCTTTTAATGTTTTCTTCAGATAGACAAGGACGGTCGCATAATCGGCCAAGGCCTGCGTGGATGTGAAGTAACCCAGTGTGCTCGCATTTGCATACGCCTCCTCCTCTCCCCCGAATGGCATTGACGTCCCATAATAACGGTGCTACATACCTTACCACAATTAGCCCTAATGGCATACTTATCAAAGCAGAAGCCCAAAGAAAACGACTGAACCTACTCAACTTGTTCTGTAATATAACACACAGAATATGGAAATTATGAAAAACTGTAACACTACCTCCATGAAGACCACAAGAGCTTTGAAGTTAGGAGCCTGATCTTTCATAACGCCCACGCTTAAGCTGTGGGTAATGTCAATTTCCGCACCTAACCATACAAATATGGGAGAATTGTTTTGAGCGCCGCCCCAATTGGACTTGTCTATGAAATATCTCTGGGGAAAGGTTTGATAGCTCTCTGGTGTGTATCCAAAATGGTCTAGAATTTGGGTATAGTTGTACGCTTCCAATGTAGGCGCACTTGAAACGTGAGAATTACTGCTTCGAGATCTGCTTAACTTCACAAAATTCCCTCGCAGTCGATTCTTCCCGAGAGTCGATAACATCCTGGTATGCCTACCAACTCCCAAAGCACCGCCTCCGTCCAAAACGCAAACCATGACCACCAGAATCGTACACAGCAACCCAAAATTAAAAGGACGGAATTCCATTTCGTATTCCTCTGTACAGCACCGTTCTGAGTCTAGGCTTCTCAGATTCAAACGGATATATAGCAAATTTTATATTGAAGGGAGATCTATCATTTCTATATGTATACTTTCAGCCGTATTGTTTAAAAGGTTAATCTATCATATGGATGGAATATATAACAAAAACTGGCAACTCAAATATATTTGTTATAAACAATTATATACCAAATTTAATATTATGGGGAAATCTATCACAATAATAATATACTTTAAGCCAGGGAATATACTCCTCGTAAATACGTAATTGACAAGGACAAACAAAACCCGGAATTTACAAGAACAATGGAGAGGACTTCACCAATAATTTACAAGAGCAATGCAGACGACTTCATGAATAAATAATTTAGGGAGGATGATGTGTCCTATGGACAGAATTAACTAGATAGAAATCTGAACGATATTTGATGGCTATATTTAGTAATTTTTACTGTAAAATATAATTGAAATTTTAAACAAACCTTCAAAATTTATAACAAATAGTTTGACTGCAGCTAAGTTAGCAAATGTGGTGGACAAAGACGAACAAAACACAACGAATTGCTACAGCAATCAGATCTTTATTCAATTTGCATAAATAAAACAGTTACATAATACCTCATACATGGAGGGCATAGATCATGTAGAAAAATTCTCGAAACTATCATGCAAGCTACATGCAAATTACAAAATTTTAAGAATGCAAATTCTATTTATGCAAAATTGTAGTTTTCTTAGTTTTCTCCTCGTGCAATTTGGAAGAAATTACAATTTATTTATTTATTCTATTTATTCTATTTAACACTTCCCCTTAATTTCTACCATTAATTTGCTTCACCATTTACAACACCTAGCCTTTGTCTTAAATGCTTCAAATTCTTCTTTTGTTAATGCCTTGTTAAATATATTTGCTAATTGGTCTTCAAATCTGCAAAACACCAAATAGATTTCTCCATTGTTCACTAACCCTCTGATAAAATGGTATCTTGTATCAATGTGCTTACTTCTCTTGTGAAAACATTACTCTTGACAATGTATTTGTTGATTTGTTGTTGCAAAAGATTGGTGTTGATTCCTCCTATTCTTAGCAGTAAATCTATCAATGTACTCTCTTTATCCAAACTGTTTTTATATGATGTTGTGGCTGCTACATACTCTATTTAAATGGTTGATGAAAATGTCACTATGGGTTGCTTTTTCGATGCCCATGAGATTGTACACATGTCTCAAAATGAAACACATATCTAGAAGTACTATTCCTATCATCAATGTTACCTGCAAAATCACTATTAGTATAACCAATCAAACCAAAATCATTAGTTGTGGAATGTAAAATTTCATACCCTCTTGTTCTTGCCAGATATCTCAATATCATCTTTTCAACTTGTCAACGTGAATCTTTTTTTGACTCCGTGAATCTTGAAAATAGACTAACCCCATACATGATATTTGGTCTTGTAGTTTTAAGATATATCAAACTTCAAATTAGTCTTTGGAACATTGCAAAATTAATATTATGCCCTTTTTTTTTGTTAATTTTAGTGCCTATTGCAACAAGAGTAGATGTTGGATTATAATTCAACATCCTTAACCTTCTCAACACATCCTTTTCATATTCATATTGACTAATAAAAATTCCGTTATCTAATTGAACAACTTCAATTCCTCAAAAAATATCATTAATCTCAATTTTTTTCTTCATAGTTGATTTAAATGTGTAGATAGACAAATTTTCAATGAAAATCAAATCATCAACATATAAACACACAATCAAAATTTGACCTTTTTTTGTTGATCTTTGTGTACAATGTGGGTTCACTATTGCTTTTGTTGAATCTATTATTTTTCATGTATGAATGAATCATGCTATACCATGCTCTTGGTGCTTGTTTGAGACCATAAAGAGACTTCTTCAATATTAGACCTTGTATTCATGTCCATGCACCTTATAACCTAGTGGTTGTTTCATATTTAGTGTACATATGTTTTTTTATACTTTTTGTTTCATAGTTTATTTATTATTAATTTTTGATGTGAGATTAATTATGACAAACAATTTTATTCCATTATATGTGTGTGTGTGTGTGTATGTGTATGTGTATGTGTATATATGTATATGCATATGTATATGTATATGTGTATGTATATGTATATGTATACATGTATATGTGTATATACATATATATGTATATATGTATATGTATATATATATGTGTATATACACATGTATATGTATATATGTGTATATACATCTATATGTATATATATGTGTATATACATTTATATGTATATATATGTGTATATACATGTATATGAATATATATGTGTATATACATGTATATGAATATATGTGTGTATATACATATATATGTATGTATATATATGTATATATATATATATATCCAAATTATTATTTTTTAAACAAGAACATCAATACATAGTACACACAAAAAAATCCCCTATTTTTATACATATGTGGAAAAGAGACCTTGATGTTTGGTGAAAATCCTATGTTCACTAGAAAATAAAAAATAAATATAATAATAAATCAAAAGTATTCAAAATTATAATTTTGGAAAGCTTACTCTAAGAGATACTATAATCTTATAAAATATTATGTACTAGTGACTCAATTTGATGGTCCAACCTAGCCTTTGAAACAAAAATTTCTTAAGAGAATTATGAGACTAGAAGGAGAATGGCATCTAAAGGACATTTATTCGAAGGTAAATTTGAATGAAGGTACCTTAGCTCAAATGTATCGAAGGACCTTCATTCAAAAGCACCTTCTAATGAATTTTATTTGGTCAACCTACAAAATATTAAATTATTCCTATACAAATGCCTTCAAATGAAGGTCATTTTGGTCAACATAAAAGAATAAATATTATAATATTATAATACAGATACCTTCGAATGAAGTTTATTTATCTGAATTAAAATATTCCTATATAAATAGAAGATCATAAATTACTTTATATCTTAAAAAAAAGAATTATACTCACATTTTTAGAGTTTTTGAAGAGAAAAGTATTTTTGAGTTCACATTTTGGATATTTTTTAAAGGAAATTCAAAAGAAAATATTTTTGTGACACATATTTTGGAGAGGATGGGAAATAAAAGAAAAATGAGGAATAAGACTATACATTTATATTTAATAGAAAAGAATAAAAATTAAATGAAGAAATAATTTAAAAACTATTTCAATGAGAAAGAAGGTGTGTATTTTAAATTTTTACTTTAATTTATGTATCAAATAAAAAGCATTATGTTATAATCAAATCCAAAGGCTTATATTGATTAGGGAGAGGTTGATGGGTGACAATCAAATGGGGTAATATGAAGTTGCACCCTATAGGCTTTAGCCATTTCAACTTAATTATCACATGTGTCTCTAATGAAATATAATAATACATATTTGATTTACATATAAAATAGAATCAAGAAACATTAAAATGGGACTTCGAGAATAAGTTTTAACATAAAGTACTTCAACACTAAAAGAAAACACAAAAAGTAGATTTATTGAATTAATCCAATGAGTAGTATATCTTATTGCACACTATGTAGGCAGTCCATTTGGTGCCTAAAATATATCCTTTTATTCTTCCAACTTGTGTTTCAACTTTATAATCTATATGTATGTTGCTGGAGGAAGTATAGTATGTTTTTATGATATGAAGGAATTCATACATTTGAGTATCACCTTCAAAACTGCAAATTTCTTACTGAAACTTTCTAAATTTTTACATCACTTAGTGTTGATGAATGACTAATTAGGTACTACCTTTGGCATCTGATATATTTAATCACCAACATCCCACCTATGCAAATGCATGCAGCTTGCAAATGCTTTTTCAAACTCCTTATTTGATCACCAAACTTTGACCTTGCCACATGAGCCTTTCAACTCACCATACAAGCACAAGAAAAATTCCAAGTGTTATCATAGTGCATAATTCTATATACCATGGGTTTACCATGCACAAGTCACACCTTTAAATTATGTTAGCTCTCTATTGCAAAAATGGTTGCACAAAGAACATACAAGAAGATAAAACACCTACACAAGAGAAAGGAAACACCAAGTCATGCCTGCTAGAGAGAAAAAAAATCCCTCTTCAAAAAATCTCTACAACAGCACACTTGGTGTAGCTTATAAATATTTTTTAATTGGCCAAATGACAAATCAAAACCCTTTGCATATTTTTATGAATAAAATACACCAAAAAACACAAATTGCATACAACTAGTATTCTTAAAAAATAAATAGCTCAACAAATAATACCATACCACCAATTGATTTCTAGTAAAATATCTGATACCAAATAGATTTTACCAAGATACACTAGATTGATTGTCTATAGTGGTAGGGTAATGAAAGACCAGCAATCACATGTCTTGCAAGCTATTTAGAAAACACTATTAAATATTACAAACAAAAGATAATATAGAAAGATGGAATAACCCATAATTAATTAACTTACAATAGATTTACATGTATATAGTGCAAATG
>VDFB02260452.1:0-36579 GCA_007258455.2 Sequoia sempervirens
TAATTGACCACAAAAAACTTGCTTAGAGAAATAGCTTCGCAGGCTATGCCCTGCATAGATTAAAAATTTAAAACACAATCAAATTCTAATAAGTATTGAAATGGCAGTTTATAGCATCAATAAATCCTGCCTGACATCATCTTTCGTGGATGCAGTAAGTGCCAAGCATTTCCTCTAAAAGTTCATTTATGGGATTCTACCAGATTACCAGTTTCAGTTCGAGCAAAAACTCTAGATTTTACCAAAACAATTCCTGATAGAACAAACAATATTTGGGAGAATATCAATTATGTCAATCACATCTGAATCAAATTGCCAACAACAATGGGAGTACAAATATTCATGTAGTTAAATTCCAGCCCCTGGTGACATTTTAGTTATCGAAGCAGCACCCTACACAGTACAAGCTACCTATTTATTGCTATACTTTAAATTATAAATAAAAAAGGTCTTGCATCAATATGCACATGAACATAATAACCTTTTACAGCTATCATACCTTTATTAACTCGCCTTCACAGTAGCCATCAAATTCAGCACTGCACACATTAAAAGATGCATTGCAAGCTGCCTCAGTATGGCTTGATATACCTAAGTTTCAACCAACAAAGGAATAGTATATTTTTATATTGCACAAATTCAATAGCACATACGCAGCAAGCTCCTTCTGTACACGAACTGCCTCTACTTGAACAACCATCTGAGCTTTTTTCACTGTTTCATAGAGACCTTGCATATTTCCAAATAAGCCTGCCTGAATAGTAGAGCAAAGATTCAAAAATAAAGACAATGTTAACAAATTCATTCACAAAAGAAAAAGACAAACTCAAAAATGGTTTTTCTTAATTTATTAGCAAGCATTGCAGAAATTGAGCGTTTTTTTTTTCTTTTTCCAAAATCTACTTTTAAACTCATAATAGATGGATTATAAGGACAGGAAAAAAATTAAAGAATGAATGACCTATTTTCAGCAATTATAGTGTTGGACTTGTTAAACAAAGACACAGATCACTTTCTTTTGTTCTGAAACAGTTCTAACTAGGCCAAAATCAATTACTTTGTAGCGGAGTTAAAACAATAACAAACTAATTTTATTTGCTTTGCTTTTTAACTATTCAGACCTACAGAAATTTATGGTAAGGAATAATAGTCCAGTCTCTATATAGCATGCCTTAACCCCAAGGTTGCACATAAATGAAATCTCTAGGGTAAAGATAGCATGAAATGCATATACAAATGCCTGTCAGAATTTTCAAATTTCCCTGTGGAAATGTTAGGAATCTATTTAATTTAAAATCATTGATCAGGAAAACTTGACGTAAGAAATACTTGAAAGTTGGAGAAAAGTAGAAGAGTAAATGACTTTCAGATTAAAGTTGTTTGTGTGTTTTTAGACATTTTATTGCCTTTTTAATTATTTTAAGTTAATTTCTTTTTGTAATTAAGCCCTGTAATGAATCATGGATCCCTTTAAACAGGCTAATACTGCATTCATTGACCTTATCCAGGAAGTAACCAATATCGAACTGATAACCAAAGACCATACCATGATAGTAATCATAAGCCATACAAATGGCAACCTTGCTCATAAGAAATCATACATGATTGCACTCCCAAGTTTGATGAACTTTTGGAAATCATTGAGATTAGTACAAAAGAAACAAATGCAACATAAGCTAGGAACCAAAAGAAACAACTCAAAGCAAGTAGGGCACACAAGAATAATAGACACAAGACACTGTATTGGTGCCCTTAGGCTAAAAGAATCATTTTGAATATAATGAATGAAATGAGATATTAAAAATGATCTTGGCATGTGTATATACCAGCATTTAAGTCATTGGAAATACAGAAAAGCTGACAAGGCTCAATATAGATTACAAAATAAGAAGATAGAGATAGACCCCCCTTAGGAGAAGACCTCGGTCAACATGATACATTCCACATGCCCCTTAATGACTGGCAAGCTGCTGTTTTCACTACACTCTGCATCATCCCTCTTGTAAAGGGACCCCTAAAGTCCAATATGCACATAAATCTTAAGGAATGTATCCTTTGGAAAAGCTTTTGTGAAGATGTTAATAAGCTTCTTCGGAAAGGAAACATGCTGAAAATCTACATAACCATCCTGAGATAATGCTTGACATGGTGCATATGAATCTCAATGCATTTTGTCTGCTGATGATAAGCAGGGTTGCAGATCATCTGAATAGTACTCAAGCCATCATGATGGACAATTGCAGGGTCTGACTGAGGAAAACCAAACAGCAAAGTAAGAGTCCAAAGCCATGCAATATAACACACTCCCTCCTCCATACTATAGCATTCGGCCTCAGCAATAGATATGGAGATAGAAGCTTGCTTCCTCATCCTCAAAATAGATAGGGTCAGACCCATGAGAACTAATGTAGTCATAGGTGCTTTTCTGGCAATCAAGATCACATACATAGTCAGTGTTGAATTTAGAACCAGAAATGAAAGCAAACAGAAAATGAACACAAGGAACAAAAGAACACAGAATTTATCCTGGGAAAACCCTCCTCTTGAGGGAGAAAAACCCAGCCACAAATGAATCTTTCTTATATTAAATGAAGTAGCAGCAAAACAGCTTACAACTTGACTTACAAAAGAATAGTATCTCTCATAGATACATGCATACAAACAACTCTGTTTTCTTCCTTGATATTAATCTGTTCTTCACAATAACCTGCTGTAAAAATGGTGAACTTCTCCTTGAAAGAACGACTTGACTTGAAAACAAGAACCAAACTTTTAATAAGGAATCGTCTCTCTTCTTTTATAAGCAAAGAAGAGGTTACATTTTGCATGCAAAAGAGGATGCACAAGATGCATTACAAATACCTATTTTAAGGAGGCGTTTCAAGTGACTATTTAAAGATTCTCATGCATGTCAGAAATGCAGATTCTCCTGCATGTCAGTTACGTCTATTATGAAATGTTCTTCTGCATGACAGTTACGCCTATTGAGGAAGATTCACATGCTGCTAGAAGATACCTCCTGCAGCTACCGAAACATTAACAGTCAGCATCACAGTATCCTGAAAGAAGAGGAGGGTTGCCTACAAAGAATCTCGAACTGAGGCATACCCTTGCAACATCAGTGGATATGCTTATAGCTGCCTAAAGTTGATAAGCATGAGATGTGCATGAACCTCAAAACTACACTGACAACAAAGGAAATGTCAGGTCAGGTATATGTGAGGTAGATAAGGCTCCCCAACAAATACCTATAGATAGTGGGATTTACAAAACTGATCCAAGAGTTGAAGAAGTTTGAAGCTGAACACACATGGGTAAGGCCATAGCAGCAGAAATCTTTTCGGGAAAAAATTGGCAAACCAGAAGATTAAGATATTTTCAAAAAATCAGGAAAAAATCAGATGTTCAAAAAATGCAGAAAAATGCAAAAAAAAAGAGAGAGATGCCTGTTGCTTTTTAGCTTTAAAGTCATTTTAATAGCATAGACATATAGAGAGCAAATTAATATGTTAGTTTGCCACCTCCTCACAACTTTCTATCCTGTAAAATACATGGAAATATGCAATATCAACATCCAACACTACATGGAACAAAAGCTACAGCTAACAATGGTATTTTTATAATAACAATTAAACAAACAGAATCATTTAAAGGTTGCTTGTAAATTGTTCTCATGTATAAACAATCTAAAATATCAACAAGTATTTTCCAAGGAAACACAAAACTGTGCCCAAGCCACAGAGATGTCCAACCAACCACCAGAAAGATAGTGGAAGTCTAGGATTCCCTTGAGATGTCCCGAGCCTAGGGGCCTATTCTTTAGATCTTTATGACTTCTAAATCTTTTGGACTTGATAATGTAGAAAGTTCAGTTATTTATCTTCCCTCAGCAATTATATAGCATTGTATTCATAATCAGAAATTTTATGAAGACTGAAAAGCATAGTTCCACAGGGTTCTGGGACATGGGGACAGGATTTGAGGCTGGGGAGACCAAGGGTCTAAATTTGGGGTTGGGGGGAGACGAGGTGGCGATGCAAATATATATATAAAACCAGAGCAGGGGTCTAAAAGCAGCACTCCAAACAAGGTCAAGGAGCAGCACCCCTTGCAGGATCTGGGGGCCAATAGAGGGTGGAATTGAGGGTTAGAGCCCTTGCCACCAAGCCCAAATTAATGTCTTCAAGACCAAACAGGCCTTCATGGTGCATGACATTTTTCATAGTTTTATCACTATGTTTTCAACTTTTCTCCAACACCAAGTCCTCACTGTTTTTGACCAAATATTCAATCTTCAAAGAACTAACAGTAAAGCTGGAGAATTTGACTGGTCTAGATGATAAAGGATATGCAATTGAAGATGTGAATATTGCCATTCTTTAATCTTTTTATTTATTCTATACTCTGTTTTCTTAGTTCTAGTAGATGACTTTTTACTATTTCAGAAACTCCTTACAGCAGTCAGCAGAAACTTACAAACAATTATGAAAACTGATACACAAAACCCTAAATGCTTGTAGTAATCAGGCAAATAAATCCTGCTCATATTTGCAAAAAAACCCATGCAAACTGTTTTTATGTAGAAAAACTTAACTGAACAAGCAAAAATCATGAAAACCCATTAAAAAAATTTATTAGTCCTGATTTTTCCAATTGAACTGTGATTTTTCAGGAAAACAATACTGTTAAAAAGTCGTTTCTGGCAACTTCATGTGAAACCAAAATTTTTTTAGGGTAAAAATTGCCAAAACAGGCAGTTCACAATTAGTCGCAAATTTTATCACTACTTCCACTTCTATGGATAAGGCAGTGAGAGCTGGAATGCAATCCTAAAGACCAAACCATTAAAGAAGCAAGGCAGTGAGAGCTGAAAATTCCAGTTGTAGTTTGAGAGATTTTGATTCCTATGAAGTGCAATAGGCCTCACATTTCAGTTATTTCAAAGGAATCATGCAGTTTGTTTTTCAGCTCTCAAATGAGAGAATGTAACTCCCCTATGATGATCATGCCATCAACATACAGCACAATTACGAGAATATGGCAATCATGATGGCAAAAATAGAGAGTATAGTCATCCTCGCATCAAACAAAGCCTGCAGATATAAAAAACCAATGGAATTTCTGTACCATGCTCTAGTGACTTGTCTAAGCCCCATACAAAGACTTCTTGAATCTTCAAACAATTGTAACATCACCAGCCTAATAAAAACCTAGTGGTAGGGTTGGGGCCCTAGCTTGGTTGGCTAAATCTTTCCTGTAGCAGGAGGTTGGTCACAAGTTCTAGTCTCCCCCACCCCCGTGGTACCGGAGGGCGTGTCGCACCAGCGCCACCAGTCACGTTAAAAAGTTTACCAGGCGCACCTGCAGTTTATAGGGGGTCGTGCTACCCGATTCCTGCAGTCTAAAAAAAAAAACCTAGTGGTCGCTCCATGAAAGTCTCCTCTTGTGGGTCCTTGTGAAGAAAATCACTCTTCACATCTGATGAACTTTCCATTTAAAGAATGCAGCAAGGGAGAACAGTACAAATGGTGTCTATCTTGGCAACAAGAGCAAACGTGTCACTGAAGTCAATTGCTTCCTTATGAGAAAAGTGTGCCTTGTGCATTTCAATCACCCCATGCTCATCAAATTTGGTCTTAGAGACCTAATTGCAAACCAAAATGTTAGGCTTATGAAGCTACAAAACAAGATCCCAAGTATCCTTCTGCATAAGGGCGTCATACTCTTGCCACACTGCCTTCCCCCAAAGGGCATGCCCACAAGCCTAATGATAGGAGATGGAATCAAAATGATGAGCTATGAGAACATGATGTATCCTTGATTGAGTCCTGCCATGTGTCTCACAAAGATCCTAATGAGTGGAATCAACATCCTCCAATGTAGGGGGACATTGCTTAGGCATTTTGCTTGGAATATGAATGGAGGATTCAGGAAAGGTTTTTCTACTAGGAATGAGTCCACAGTATCCTCAACTTGGATGTATATCAAAAGAACCCCGAGTAGGGGACTAATTGGCAAGAGTTTTAATGGAAGATGATTGAGGAAATAATAATGGTCTCATGAAGGAAAACATTGGAATACAGGGCTGAGTGATGGATGAACACTCTCTACTATTATTAGTTGATGTATGAATCCTCTGAGACTACTGATCAAGGGGCAATAAATCAAACAGTTGTGCAAAAGATATCTGAGGAAGGCCTTTACAGAAAACAATGTCCCTCTCAATAACAGTACCTTGAGCACCAAGGCTGAATACCCTATATGCTTTGGACTCCTCTCTATAGACGACTACGATGCCTCTACAACTCTTAGGTTCTAGTTTGTGAAAAATTTCATATGGGATGCGGGCCCAAGCACCAGCTCCAAAGAATCAAATGAGAAATGGTTGGTCTCTCACCTACCATATGTTCAAAAAGAGTACATTCCTTAACCGCACGAGTTGGAGAGCGGTTGCTGATATGTGTGGTAGAGACAACAACTTCCCCCAAAAACTTCAAATCCATTTGTCTAGTATGTAGCACACAACTAACCATGTCCACAATGACATGATTCTTCCTCCTAGTCACCCCTCTCTGTTGTGGGGTGTAGCATGTTATGTGCTAGCAGGTTATGCCATGGTCGATTAAGAATCAGCCAAACTCTCTATTTATGCACTCTCTCCCCCTATCTGATCTAAGACACTTTATTTTTCTACATTTTGTCATTTAACAGTTGTAACTTGTAGCCTTTCAGGCTTTTGTTGTATATGCACACTGAAAACAGTGAACTCTGTTAATTTGTATGGCAATGTGTGTGAATTCTCAATTAGCTCTAATGTTATGTGATACAGTTATCTAATGAATATGATGAATACTTTATAAGTTTATCATATGAATAGTTGAACTATTTCTGAATGGTGTCCCTGCCTTTCCTGCAGTCCCCATCCCAGACACACCATGGAACATACATAATAATAGAAGAGCCTGAATAAATATAGCTCTGAAGAACAATGAAATATGAAACAACTTTAAACAGTGCAAAAAACTTAAACAATATATCAAGTCATAAATCTTAAACCACACAAAGATGCTACGATAAAAGTTAATAATCAAATGAAAGAACCAATAAACATTTATGGGATTTCTTCTACTAGCATTTGTAGTTAAAGTTTCACATCTCTCTCTTATGCTTGTCCATAAATTAAGTATTAAAGGCAGTTAACCTCCCTGTCTTAGATAAAATTTAATAGCCAAATGAATGCAACAATACCTGGAAAACATATATCTATGTGCCTCTTTCTTTTAGAATTTGTAGTCAAAGTTTTATGTCTCTGGTGTTTGTCAATCCATTAATGATTTAAAGAGTGTAATCCTCTAGTCTTCTGGACTTCAGGCATAAAGAGGACAAGAAAAAGAACTCTCCACTTAGATCTTGTGCACATCACTAAACAATTAAGAATTTCAACCCAGCACATACCTATTTTTTCTGCATTTCTTCTCTGTTATATAAAATAATGTTGAATTGCTATAAGTGGATTCTCACATACATTAGTATTGCAAGTAGAGTGTCTCATGGCTAGAAACTGCAGTAATATGCAAAAGTAGGCCAATTCAATGGATCAAACTATTGAGGTATAATGCGAAGACATTTTGTGTAGGCTAAAATACACCTCCATTTGGGACACCCATTGTTCTAATTTCTTTGCACTCATTTCTCCATCAATACACTGAATGTCGATATTTGCCTAAGCCTTGAAGAAACCACCATATGGTGTCTCTTCTTGATCTTTCTCATTCCTAATAGGTTCTTCTTTTTCCTCTTCTTGCACTTTTGTTGTACCCGGTTCCTCAGTTAAGGCAAGCATGATACTTTCCAGCCTATCTATCTTTTCAAATCAGTGGGAAATACCAACAACATCATTTTCCAGCCTCGTAAACCATGCATCATCCTCATCCACTTCTCTATCCATATTTCTTGTCATCAACCTAGCTGTGCTATTCCACTCTCTTGAACCAATCTTGGGCTCAAACAGAACCAAATTTTCAATTCCACTTGACTTTTTAGAGTGCATAACCAGTCAAAAGTCTTGTTATATCAGTCAAACACTTGCAAGGATAACAAATACCCTGCTCTGATACCACCTGATCTGTAAATTATTGGAGATACTCTACTAGCAATCACCAACTAAAAATATTTGCTTGTCAACTCCACACAATACCTTCTAACTACTTAAACTAGCTTTGAATTACCTATCAGTTCAGTTTAATATGTTCAATATTGCAAAATGCATGGAAAGCAAGATAAAATATCACACAAGTGCAAAACAGAACCAAAAGAGAGACTGAACATGCAACTACACCAGGATTCTTCTCCTTGTGCCACTATTATCCAGTCAATAACAAGTGTTTACAATGTCACTAGGATGAATCGGAACCCCTACAACAAGTTCAACAAGCTCCAAACACCTGCAAATGGCTTCTGCACCATGGAACCCTGGTCTTCCTCTTGCAATAGTCAAAACTTGAGCCACATGAAAGTAGAATTAAGCCAACCCTTGCACAATGAGTTAAAAGTGTTCTTATGCCTTGCCCATGTCCATCCTTGGCACCAAAAGGAAGTTCTAGCGTTGGAACTGTGAATTGAAAAGGCATAACCCTTCAACTTCCACTCTTTGTCGAAGTTGAGTCGAAAATGCCACAAGGCCCACAGTGGACGATGTCCAAACCGCCTCCAGCTAAGAACCTGCAGTTTCAATGCCATTCATTTTCTCTTGATTTCAACATCTGATCACTGGATTTCTGACCTCTTTGTGATGCTCCAGATCATCCCAAGGCTGCCTCTAACATAAGAACAAACATCATCACATCAAAAAATGTCCTATGGAGGAAATACGTGCAACCATAGTCCTTAGTCAACTTCTCAAATGGAAAAGAAATCAACTGACCACTGACCCCACAGTCATGCAACTTTGATCCATTTTTTTTTATCAGATACAGCAATACTGCAGCCGAATGGGAAAATTTTGCCTGCCTACAAATAACTTCAAATTCAACAATTTTGTTAAGATTCTATTCAAGTAAACAAAGTACAATAAGCTCTCGGTCGTAGGTTTATAAATATTCAGGATCCCTTTTTCCTGGACACATCTACTTACACAATCAATTGGAATCTGCTTATTCAAATTGAATGACTCCTATGTGTGATTGTAGAAAATCGTTTTCAAAAACCATTGTGTTTATATGCTTTATTGCCAGTAGTGTAATGATTTTTTGACAAAACAATTTGAACCCGGTAAATTGATCAATAACAGTCAGTTCCAAAATTGCCACTAACTTTCCTCATTTATTGCATCTGCATTCTTCTATTTTCACAACAGAAAACTCATATGTTATATTATTTTATAAACACATAAACAAGATAAAAATCCTGAGAACTTCTTATCGCACAACATATCATGGCCAAGAAAATAAAATTATCATAACTTTCTCACAATTAATCCTATCTTAGATATTCTTATATTATATCACTTAACAGTTCAAAAAGAGGTGTTTTCTTTGGTTTGGGGCTATACTGGTTATTTTGATGCACACAGAGTTTATTCACTTTTGGGGGATAAATAATTAATAATATCAAATCTGTCCTCTTGCTTGTTAAATTTTTCATGTAATGCATCTAATATCTACAAATTTTGCTATTTATTTTACCAAAGAACATCAGTAGTTAAAATAATAATATTTGACTTGTCACATTTAGACTAAACTACACCTGATTTAATACATACCTTCTTGGCTGCCTCATCAGGATTCTCATTACTCTCTTTTTTTCCACCAAATAAACTTCTCACACAAAGTGCACCCCTACGACACCGTAATCGCTGACCATGCCTCATCCCAAATTGTATAACATGAAAATTCGGGTGATAGTTGACACGAATGCCTGCAAAATTCAATAGAAAACACTATGATGGTTTCTTTCAGAATACTATTGCTTGAAGACAATAACTCAATCTCATCCGCTTCATGCCGAGTTGCCACAGAATGGTCCATCTTGTGGTTATATATGGGTATAGACTAGAGAAAATAGGATAATATTTGGACAGACCACATTGACAATAAAGATCTTAAGTCCTTATTAAACAAAACAAATTTCAAACAATTTTAGATCAAACAATCATAAGATTTATCAAGAGCATTATAGGATTTAAGCAACTGCTTAAAGTTATTAACCATTGCATCATATTAGAATCAACTTCTCCAAATGAGCACATACTCCATAAAATTAGCTCCTGCCGGGACTTCTGCACATAGGAATACAGCCAATGTGAAAATTGCCAGCATTTTTAGATCTGTTTCGAACCTCACTGAATAATACACTGTGTGTTTGTCAAAACATTTGATGTATATTGTAAATTGATGTAGACTGGCATGGCCAGTGTAAATTATTTGGTCGGACTAGTACATTCAATAGTCGAATTTGTACAAAGAGACAAGAAGACAAGACCAAAATATATCTCATTGTTGCCTGAACTCTTGCTTTCAACTAGTGCTCCTAATCTACATCAATCATTTTTATATGATGTCATCAATTAGAGACCTTGGCAATAAAAATAACATATGGTCGGGTTATCTGTGAAACATGAATGAAAAATGTAAGAAGCATTATATGTTGGAAGTTGTCCACATACAGTTCCAAATGCTAAGGCTATTGAACACAAAAATGTTGCTAGTTCGGGACAAGATAAAAAAGTCAAACATCATCTAGAGCTCAGGTATTCGTCATGTGAATAGAACACTTATAATAAAAGTTTTCCCCCATTTTAAAACTTGCAGGGGTTATTAATCTCTGAAAAAGAAGAAGGAAAGGTATCCATCATGTGAACAAAAGTAAAAACCCTTACAAATAAATTTTTCATCATTTCAGAGTGAATCAATATGCACTTGCAGACATTATTAATCTGAATCTCAGAAAAAGAAGAAAAGAAAGACAGTGTTCCTTTCCCATTAAAGGGGCTCTCGAGAATGAATACATTCCAGCACGTGGGTTTGATAGACGAATAAATTTGAGAGGCACTGAATAACTTATTAATTCAATCCATCCTTCGCTTGACTGAGTTAAGCTTTGCAAATCCCCCAAAAAAGATTTAAAGAAGATCCCAAGAAACGAGAAAAATAATAAGAAATATATAGTCAAATGAGATGAGCTCAAGTGGTATTTTATTGGAGCTTTTCTTGTGGAATCCTGAGATCAAATTCTCAGGAAACAATGTTACAGGCTTAAAATATAGAAATGTTGAATGTTGAATGTTGAATTGAATAAACTACCACATGTAATTTTGGGTTTGGCATACACCAACAGACGATACCGGTGCAAGTCCTGGGTGATATAGAAGACACAGAATCCTAGTTTGTAGCATATAAGCCGAAGGTCACCCCACAAAGGGATATCAAACCGATCCAAAAAAATGAGGAATCTATGTATGGTATGATAAGCCGTTGAGATGCACAGTTTTACCAATGAATAAATCATTTTAACCTTCAACTAATGACTGGTGAGCTATGATTTTGCTATACATTCACTAAACCCAACCACTTCTCGTACTCTCACAGACAATGTCTGTCTTCAACCAGAAAGAAAGAAATTACATTAATGTCAACGAGTGACCTAAACAGAATAATGGGACTCGGGAATACATCCAAGTATGATAAATAAGTGTTAGGGTGAAAAGAACAAAACAAAATTTCAAAATTATCAACCTGCAGCTACACTAATTTCGTTATCATCCTTGCTCAATCCACCAGGGCGCTTCAGGCAGACTAACTTGCAAAAATATCCCAATTTTTATTTTCAAAGTAAACCCCAATTTCCCACTTATTCCCATTTTTTGGCATCCAAAAAGATAAGGAAACACGGAATGCCAATGAACGTTTGAAGCACAACAAATCACAGCAAGCCAATTCTCTATAAAGGGAATTTAACAAACAAAAAAATATCGATTCGGAAAATTAATTAAATATCCAGTTCATCCCATTTTGGAAGAGATATTGGTTGCACGAATTATTAAAACATATTTTGAAAAAATCCGCTCATGTCATTCAAATTAATGTGTTAAAATTTCAGTGGCTTACAATGGGAAGAAGTGTGGGCTGGTGCATTAAGCTTCGTGAGAGTTCCTATTCCCGTACAGCTCGACATACAAGCCATTTCAAGCGCCGCAAATCAACACGCTCTCCACCAGAATAATAAAAATGGTTTGCAGGCTGCTCAACATGAAGATAAAATTGTCGGCTCCTTGAACTTAATTTGGGGCCATTTCATTTCATTTCGGATTAATGAAATCGTATTATGATTTTTATTTTTATTTTGTTTGTCGTTGACAATGCTTGGTCTACATGGCGTATGGGTGAGACTACACGTGGAGGCATCACCCTCTAACCTTGTTGAGGGTTTAGTAAAAGTTTAGTTCAATTTTTCAAACTATCCCCTGTTATATGGCCCATCTCCCACCGACATTCATATCATCAACTGTTCCTATTTCATTACGTTGTGTAGCTTAAGCTTTCATTTTTATTTTCTTATAAATTACACGGCATAGAGAGCTCGCCTAATGTATTATACTTATAAAAAAAATTTAATAATATAAGGGTAAATAAGTGAATAGGTGTATTTAGTTTTAGAATCAATTATAAAGATTTCGATGGCAATTTTATAATTATCAATTCATGGCTATCAAGAAGGGGTATTTTTCACACCTATTCAATAACCACCATTTATAAATAGCTAATAATCTAATAGTTATTAGACTATAATTAGTTTCAATGTGATATGCTTAATAAAAAAATATAATAAATAAGGTTTTATAACCTTATGTTAGAACAACAAATGAATTCTATAAGGGTATGACCCATAGTAACATTATGTTCTACATTCACTACTACTTCAAAATCTGAAGAAAAATGGACCATGGTTTCACACTAAAAGGAAAAAAATGTTAACTTTGATATAACCCAAACTAAAGCTCAGCCCTCTATAGATTCTTTAGTTTCCAAGGTGTAACTGTGAACACCAATTTTGGGTGTCCAAGGGTTCTCTTGCTCTTCTAGGGTTTTTCACCTAAAAGGAGAGAAATGGACCCAAAATGCTAATGTCTACACTCAAGATTAATGTAAGGATGGATGCAATATGCCTACATACAATGTCTAAATGCAATAAACTGAAAAGGAAAGATGATTATTAATGTTAAACCTAAGATATGCAGAGTGTTTGAAAACACAGTGATGTATGTGAAAACACCTAAGAATGCAAGTAAATGATAATAGAATGAAACAAGACTAGAGAGGTGCACTTGGAATATGAAGTCTGATGTAGATAGGCTCTAGAATCTTGCAGATTTGACTGGACATGTTGACTGGGTCACTTGTGCCAAGCTAGGCGACTTAGTCCAATTTCAGAGAAAATATGTCGGAACAGGAATCTGCCAAATGGGTACTCAGAAATACATAAACCACTTTTCAGGCCTAGCAGTTGGACTAATTCGCCACATATGGTGACTTAGTCCACTTGGGAATCTCAAAAAAACTGGGGTAGGATTTTGTAGCTTTCAGCCTACACTTCCTTTTCTAACAGGGGTCTGGTCTAGATTTTGCAGAAAACAGGTTGAAATTGATCTCCAAGCTTCAATTAGGGCTTTGTTGACTTTAAAGACTTTGATGGATTGAAAACACCTTTTTGACACTTTCCTATTAGTGATGCCAAAAATTGGCAAAGGTAACAGCCCTTTGTGGGAAACTCAATTTATGGGGGACTTATTGCGTTAAACTAAGTGACCTCTAGATTTTTAAAGAAGTTGACTTCTTTTGTAATGGGGTTTTGGAATGAGAAAAGGAAGCAGATATAAAAATAAAAGATCTAACTAAGGCGATGCGCCAAAATTTAGATAAAAGGCATGATAAACCTATCTTTTAGATATGATCTAAGGTTCTGCTTAGCAATTTACCATGTCCTAGAATAACAGAAATTAAGTATTACAGTATGAACAACTCATTCAATGACATGAAATAATAATCACGCCCATTTACTGAAAAGAAGAGTTGAAAGACATGATCTAAACCAACAAACTTGCATTCAAATTTTAGAAGTACGACAAATAAACTATTCAAACAATAATGGCACAGCATAAAGTTTATCAATAGCATAAGAAACAGAGAGGCCTAACAATGGCATAGTTTGTGAGTTCTTGCAATAATCTAAACAATACAAAGGCCTAGTCTCTCCAAAAATCCTATGATTCTAAAACTAGTGAAAAAAAATGTGATCTCCTAACTTGTAACTTTTAACATTGGAACCTTTGGAACTATGGAACCCTTCCTCTGAAGCAAAGAGCAGTATTTATAGCAAGTCTTCCACCACTTGGCAAGCAGCAACCAAAAAGATTTGGAATCTAAGCAATGGTGTTGAGGCAATGATTTCCCTCGGCCATTGTAACAGAAAAGATTCGAGACACAACATTTGGTCTCCCTCCATAATGGTGCATCCCCTATGAATGATGGCAGTGGTTCAACAAAGTCTCGTACAGACAAGTGTCACCTTTTAGGATAGGTGGTTAGAAAACATGGCAGCATCCCATAGCTCATATTATACTTCATCCCCTGTGTTGAAGAAGTGTGTGCCAAAGAGATGCATGGCAGCATTTCACTGCCCATAGTCGATATTTCCTTTCTTCACTGAAAGCTTGCATAGAGAGAACACGCAGCAAAATGTTTACTGTAGATGCCACTTGCAGGGCCCACCAAATCTTTATGCGAATACGTGGCACGTGAGCAGGGGCTGATGAGGAAGCGAAAGGAAGCGATCAAAATAACCCGCAATGACAACATGTGGGATCATTTCGAGGGCCGATAGAAGAGCAAAGAGAAAATTCCTTTGGAGTGCAATGAGTAGACACGTGGCCAAAGCCGCGGTGACAAGCAAAAAAGGGGTTCAATGAAATTTGTTGAAGGCATGGGCCGACACTTAGCCAAAAATCAAACCCGAAGGGAGCATGGTGAATTTCGAACTCACAACTTCTAGTGACTATCAGGGGCTTTTTGCTTTGAGGAACGTGGAACCCAAAATTTTCTCTGGTTCGCAGACCAGAGCGCCATCTATCAACGATGAAGTTAGAGCTTGGAAAGGGTTGCCTGCAAAGGCATCCAATCATCTTCAGATGGCCTCGCCATATTATGCAAATTCTCATGTGCTCCACTAGGTTGAGCATTTCTTTATAAGGCAGTGTCTTAGGTAAACCGACCCCCGCCTCGCAATGAAAAAGTAGCTGCATAAGAGGATGAATAACACCCTCAATGTCTGTTGCAGTGGGAGGATGGTTGAAACTCTAGAAAGTGTTTGGGTCTTGCTCCTTTTCTTCAATTCATTCTGCAATCTACTCAGCCATGGCAATCGACCCATCCTCAAGAAATGGAGACAGCAGACTCATCTCACTCAGCTAGGAGAAATTCTCTTGCATGTCATCCATTGTCCGATTCAAATTAGTTGCAGCTGCTTTAGTTCACTAGAAGGCCGAGTGGCAATTGATAAATTTGTTTTTTGTTTGGGTAGCAATATCCCAATCTTCAATCCCTACCTTGGCCAGGTCTTCATCAGAGACCAAATATAGCTTAGGAGCAAACTCTTTACTTCCAAAACCTTTTTTGAGATGAACCGTGGGAATCGTTCAATTGTTTTGTGAACCTCCTGGCTCAATTTTGTTGCCTTTGAGATGAACTGAAGTGTTGGCTATAGTGTCAGGCAGAAGATTTTAACCTTTTCCCAATAAGAAATATATATTTGTCGAGCCAAGGGGATGAGGTTCGGCTGCGTGGAGGAGGCTTGGAGAGAGCTCTTTAGAGAGGTGATCTATGCATCCCTTGAGTTAATAACCTCTACTAATTCCGCACTCCTCTCTTTTTTAGATGTCAATTGCTCTCCAAAGTTATTTATTTATACCAGTTCTCCTCGACTCAGGATTGGTTTGCCAATTCTGTGTTAAGAGAGGACTTTGTCTCCTGAAGCTCTTTTTCTAACTGGGTCTTTTAGCCCTCAAAGTCCTTATGATTCTTTTCTAATTCCTGCTCATATAGAGCGGTTTGAGCTACTAACTCTTCCACCTTTTGTAGAAAATTCTACTCAATTAAGGTCAGTTGGCTCTTATATTTCTGGCTCCTTGCCCATTGCTCATTAAGCAATGTGGGGTCAACGGACTGAAACTTATTGAGTTTCTCCTAGAGCTTGCTCTACTCTAACTCTTCCACTTGCACTTTCTCAGACAAGCACACAACTTCAGCTTCTAGTGATTTCTCCTTCATTTCCAGAAAACTGACTCTTTCTTTCACAAGCTTTAGCTGCTCCTCATTTTTCTTCAATTGACGATTGGATTTCAAAAAGTTAGTCGTCACCACCCACTGCGTTTCCTCCATGAGTTCCACCTTATCCTATGACTTAGCTACATTCAAATCAAGCCCCATGGCATACATGTTGTAATTTCCCAACAACATCTCGCCTTGTAGTTTGGTAACATTCAAGTACATGGTGGTGAAGTTCAACATTTGTTGTTCTTCATTGTAAACTGTATACACTTTAGGCTCTGCATCCCTTTTATCATCTTTTGCTTTTTGCTTTTAGATCTTAAGGGATCGCATTTGCTTCATGATTTCTCCCTAGGATATGAATTCGCTTGGCAACTGAACCAACCTGCCAATGATAGGTGTACCGGGATGCGGGGCAAAAGAAAAACCCGTGTAGCGGGCTCTTACATTTTCTTTGGTGGGAAATTGACAATTTTCAGGGAGAAAAAGGGAACCTGCCATAGTTCAGTTTGTGAACTGGAAAAAGGGCTCATCAGTTGCAGCGATGGGGTGGTCATAATCAAGTTCACATTTGTTGGGCATACTGGGTCAGACTCGAGGTAGGAGAGGCAATAGGGGTGCCAATGGTGGTTGAGCTTTCAGAAAGAGAGGTGAGGAGAGATTGAGCAATGGTGACCGATGTTAAGGTTCGTGGAGGCATTAAGATAGATGGCCTAGTTTGGACGAATTGGGAGAAACCTCCTGCAAACATTGTGGTAGGGGTAAATAAAGCAGATTTGACACTTGTAGTAATGGGCGCTACGGGAATGGAAGAGGACATCAAAGATTGAGAAGTAAGAAAAGCAGAAGCGAAAATTACCTATTGATTGGAGATTGGCGATGTTTCACTTGTCATTGGCTGCTTACTTAATACTCCTAGCTTGCTATGAGCACTTAGCTTGCAGCGGCTCCTTGTGATCCTTCTCCCAGAATAGCTTCAGTGTGTTGCCGCTTAGCAGGAGGGGAGTCTTTGATCTCCATAGTCTCTATAGTTTTTGGTTGTTGTTGTTGTTAGGGCACTCTTGTTGTTTTCGAGGCCCAAGTGAGTGTCTGTGAGGCTTGTGACATATTTAGTCGCACATTTGAAGTGACATAGGAAGATTGCCCTATAGACTTCCTCTTTTGCTGGGCGGAGGATGTTGATGTCTCAACTTCCTCCTTTGCTTGCTCTTCTCTTTCATCGAGGTCATTGCCTCCGCTATCACTTGAGTTGGGAGTAGGGTGCTCCTCATCCCACAGTCGTTCAAACTCTTTGTCTTCCTTTACACCTTCATAAGGTATATCAGGTTGTTTTATTTCCTTGAGATATATCCAGAAGGTTATGATCTTTTCATTAGTCCATTCTTCTTCATTCCTCAACTTATTGTATAGAGTCTTCCCCATTTTATAGTTCTCATCATAATCTACCACCAAGAAATATAACTTATGCCATGGCGGCTTGTTGTCTTCCATGGGGATATGAACCAAGTCAACCAATAATTCATATTTATCTTCTAGTGGGTTGTGCCTCCATTTCTAGTAAGGTCGAGGGTTGTGAGTTACCTTGAGGTGATCATAAGGTAAATTATTGAAAGGTTGTAATCTCACTTGTCACAAATCATTACCAACCCTAAATGAGCTAGTTTATCTTGCACTAGTGGGTGTGTCTACTTCTTTTTCAGAGGCACTATTTTGAAACTTAGCGGATAGGTGAAGAATCCCTTCCTCTTGATGATTTTCACGCTACGGAAGGTAATGTCAATAATGCACGTCTGCTAGAACAATTCCAGAGCCAACACTCGATTAGTCATACATGTCAAAAGGCGGAAGGGTTCCCCAGTAAAGCCTTGCATTCAGATGAATGTAAAATCTGCTTTGAAGAACCAATCACATCTTGGAGTGAAATTCTGCATAAACTCTATCTGAGTCAAGGTGAGTTAATTAATATACTCCTCCCCTAGTAAATCTTGCAAAATTGGAGTCAAGAAATGATCTGAAAATGCGCAATAATCAAAATTAGAAGAGAGGAGAGGGGTCGAGACAGAAACTGGTTTTTTCCTACCCTTCTCATCAAAGATAGATAACTTTAACCACTCATTAAAGAAATCAAGTTTTTGATATAAAAACATATAAGCAAGATAGGAGACAAATTTGAACTTTCGTTCAACTGGGTATTTGTTAATTTGTTATATCATCTTCTTTGAGAGGAATTATCCAAAATCATACCAGAAGTAAGATTTTTTCCTGTGAAATTGGAAAGATGGGCTCAATTGAAAAGCATGCACCTCTTGGTCGATGTCCAGATCGAAAAAAAATTCCATCATTGAAAAGGAGTCTTGCATGTCTTCCTTGAAAGCACCATGCAGCGTAGGAATTTCTGGTGGCTTCTCATGTTCTGCTTCAATCCTTCCGATTTTTTTATTGTAAAACTCTTGAGTCTTATCCCTAGTGCTCCATATTTTATCTCCTTGCTTAAGAGTGAACGATTCCACTTCCATCCCTCTTTGCACAGGGTCTGGAATGCACAACATGTTCCAGATGGTAGTTGAGCTGATGTTAACTGAAAGAGTTTGGCCCTCAATAGTGTTGGTAATTGGATTGAAATGCCTAATGGCCATATCTACCAACTCTAGGCAATAATGCACAGATGGGACCATATACTAAGGAAACCCACTGAACCATACTTTTTTTGCAGCTGACATTGGCCACTTGGACACCTTCCTTCGTGCGTAGGTCGATTCCCTCAATCCTTTGGGGATTTTTGCAAGAAATGGATCGTGAACATTATCCCAATCTTCATGAACTAAGCTCTGGTCTCTATATATTTTGGGCTTGTCCAACCGCCTTGTGTTTTCCCATAATGACTTTTCAGGGATGCTCGGTATAGCATAAGAAATATCCTCAAAGACATTGACGGTTGGTGCTCTTCGCAAAGCTTTAGCTAGTCCTTGTCTCGCCACTGGCTTAACTCCCTGACTTGAACTTTCTACCATTGTTAATTTGCAGAAAGCTTTTTTCTTAACTTGAATTCTTCTACAATTTCACCTCGACTTTGGCAGTGCTCTAGAACTTTTTGCTTTCTGCTTTGAGTAGCTTTCTTAAAAGAAAACTTTTAAGTGGTTTAAAACTTTCTTCATGCAATACTTTGCGATCTTTTCTCAAGGTGGTAGACGAGAATCACCCTTTTTGCATTTAATGTGGCATGTACTTATAACCCTTTGGCCTGTGTGAGATGAATTACTTTCCATTTTGATTTGACAAGAATTCATAAATATAATTAGCAACTGTATGTACAACTCTATTTTCTTGGAACTTGAGCCGACACTTTGCAAGCATCTTAAGCATTCATATGCATTGGCAATTAATACCTTAAAAGGAATGATTAAGCCAAAGATGTGCTCAACATTTGAAAAGATATGAACTCCGCCTTGGAATAAGAAAAATACTTGGAGGATGACACCTCAGTCCCTAGCCATGCAAAACACTATCTATTGTTGCCACTAGCTTAGGCTAATTAATTAGCCTTTATTTGTTTTGCACGCAACAAACTGTACTCAGCAGACGCAAATGGGTTGAAAATTCGAGTGAGTCTAGGCACAACTTTCAAGATGGTACTTGATTAATATCATGTTTATGGTAAGCGGGTTACCACGCCTTTCCTCACTTTTTCTATAAATAGGCATCTAAGCAATAGCGAAATCACACTTAGCGATTTGAGCAGAATTGGTATTAGGTAATTGGCGTAGCAGTTTAGCATTTGCAGTGCATAGCATTCTCATAGGCTAGACTTAGGTTCTTTGCAGGGATAGTTTTGAGGTATTTGCAGAAAGTCTGGCAAGATGAATACCCCAATTAGGCTAGTGTCACACAAGTCCCAAACTACCTTCCTATGAGAGATTTCTACCAGGTGCTTAAATATAATGACGAGGAACAAGCATTCACTACCCATCATAACCATAAAATGGGTCTTGGGATGGGACTACCTCGAGTACGAGGACAAGTATTGAGTTAACATTGATGTGTGCTCACACTTTGTCACCTCCATGCTAGATATAGGAATTCCCAAGCCATTAATTCTTCATCTGGTGAAGGAAATTTTCCCCAAGCTATACCTAAACGCCCTTAGTGAGGTCATTGCAAATGTTGCATATGGTGGGGGAATTCCAACTACGAGTGACCTCCAGAGGTTTATAGAAGAGGACATGTTCATGTCGTGGTTGCCATTTTTGAGTGGCTTTCACCTCCAGACATGAGATGAACACCACCAGAGGGTCACTCGAGCCTGCCACTTCCTTTTTCGCATCTACAACGTGGTGTCATTCTATGACATTGACTGGTACACAGACTTCAAGAACCTGGTGTTCCCTCCGCCTGCCTTTGCTTCATTGGATGATGTTGTTGTTGTTGATAATAGCCCTGTGGACAAGGATATTGTGGATGCTACCATTGATGCATCCGTTATTGTTGCTCACGCCATGAATTGAAGACCTGCGTTTTTCTTTTTCTTTGCTTTCAAAAATCTCATAGTAATCAGTACCTTTTTGTATACATGCCTGATAAAGGATTTTTTGTAAAATATAACAGAAAAAAAAATGATATACTTTTGGAAACGTGGCCTTATGAGCCATTTTGAAATTGTAAATATCAAAGCATATATAATGAACATATATTTTTATATAATCATCTCGTTGTCTTCTCCTGGTTTCTGCAACTGGGTTATCTTTTCTTTTTCAACATGTATGTAGGAATTTTAATTTTGCATGTGGGTGTTTAATTTTTCACTCTGTTTAGCTATGAGTTTATTTCCCTTACTCTACAATAATGGGTCACTTGTTTCTTTCCACCACGAACCACAAAATAAAATAAAAAGACTGTCCAACAAAACAAAAGGGAAAGAAGGGAAAAACATATTTACATATTTACATGGGTATGGAAAGTAAGCTTAATTGAATAATTTCAAGTGAATTCCATTGATCGAAATCCCCAACGCTTCTTTTTCCATAGTCTCTAACTTGTATGTGTTATGTTCCTTACATTGAATTATTATGAATGGGCCTTCCCAAAGGCTGTCAAACTTTCCATGATGACTCGGCTTTGCGGCCCTTTCGTTATATTTTAGCACCAAGTCTTCGCACTTTAGGTCGTGGTCGGACGTTTTCTTGTCAAACCACTTGTTGGCGGTTAGTCATGGCAGTTAGGGACTTTTCCCTTCTCTTGTACTTCTAGCAACTCGACTAACCATACCTCCATTGCACCATTTTGTTCTACTTCAAGGGATTTTAGCAATTGTAGCGCCAGAATATCCGTAGAGATAGGCAATAACGCCTCTTTTCCATAAAATATCTCATACGGTGAAGTCTTGAGGACTTGCTTTGGAGTTATGTGGTCTACCTAGAGTACTGTTCGAAGATTTTTGTGCCACTCTCTTTGATATTTTGACCCAATTCTTTTGAGAAGTCGGACCAGATTCTTATTTGTTGATTTGGCTAAGCCATTCCCCTACGAGAAGTAATTTGACGATGTTTTAAGGAATATGTTGTGTGTAAGTGTGAATTGACTACCTTGGAGCCTAGGAAAGCTTTAGCATTATCGAAGATGATAGTTTTGGGTGGGTCAAATCTCATCACCAGTTCCTCTAGGAAATCCACTATCTTTGCCTCTATTGCATTCTTGAGTGGCACGGTCTCAATCCATCTCGTGAAGTAGTCTGTGGCCGCTAAGATCCATTTATGTCCTATGTTGGAGGCTAGGTTGATTATTCTAATGAGTCTAAACCCCATTGTGTGAATGGCTCATCAACCACTATCGAATTGAGAGGCATTGCAAAATTCTTTCTTCTTCCAGTGAAGAACTGACATTCTTTGCAAGTTTTCACCAAGGAGTAGGAATCATTGAATAGTGTTGGCCAGAAGTACCCCAACATATGATTTTGATGGCAGTGGTTTTTGCAAAAAAATGTCTGCCTGTGGGACTATTGTGGTAAGTATTGAGGATTCTTTTTGCTTGTTTTGTGGTAACACATTGCAATAGAACGTCGCTGAAATTTCTCTTGAATAGGATCCCTTCGATGAGCGTGAATCCGTTGTTTTGCAGCTGGTAGAATCTCCTCTTCTAAGAAGGAAGGCCTGACATATACTTTCTTATATGTATAAACCTTACTCTGTTTGCCAGCCAACAACCTTCAGACTTTGAATCGTTCGTTAGGACTAGTTCTAGCTGCTCTTCTTTGGGGGCCATTTCCTCATGCGCAAGATACTTACACAGTCCTCTTCCCCAAATAGTTTTGGTAGGCTTGACCTCAATGTAATACTCAAGGATCTTAGTGATCCAATTGGATCTTTTCTCGGTGATTTCTCCTTCCATGATGTATTCGTGCACACTAGAATGTGCAACATAGACAATCATCTTATTGTAGGAGATTAGGTGTCGGAACTTCTTGAGCCCCTTAACTATTGCAAACACTTGCCTCTCTACAAAGTTGTAGTTTGTTTCATATTCCTTTAGGGTCTGGGAGTGAAATGTTATCAGATTCTCTCCCTTGCCCTCATTATCTTTCTGAGTTAAGATAGTAGCAATGCTTGACTTGCTACTGAATACATACATTATAGAGTCCTTTGATAAGTCTAGGTTGACCAGAATAGGAGCGGAAGAGATAGCATTCTTGACTTTCTCAAAGGCTTCTCTGGCATCTTTTGTCCATTTAAATATTTGATCCTTTTTTAGCATTAGGGTAATTGGCCTAATTATTCTTGCAAAATCAAAAATAAATTTGCTAACAAAATTTACCTTCCTCAAGAAGGACTGAATGCCTTTTGTTGTTGACCAGAAGAGGGAGCTCTTTGATTACTTTCACCCACTCAGGATCAATTAAAATTCTTTCTTTGGACGCTACGTTCCCTAGTAGTTTGCCTTGCAGTACTCTTAAGACACTTTTTTTGGGTTCAGGGATCTCCCAAACTCTTGGAATTTCTTGAAAACCATCTCAAGGTGATCAAAATGATCATCCTTGGATTTGGAGAACACCTTCAAATCATCTAAATAGATTAGGATAATCTTGTTGATTAGTTCGCTAAAGCAATATCCATTGCCCGTTGGAAGGTAGCTCCCGCATTTGAGAGGCCAAATGACATCTTGGCATATACGAACATTCCCCACTTGGTAGTAAATGTTGTCTTATGTTGATCCTCCTTTTTGACCTGGATCTAATTGTAACCAAAGAAACCATCTAACAGGGAGAACATCTCCAATCCTGCCACCATTTGCAAGATTGATTCCATCGAAGGTAGCGAGTAATGATCCTTCAGGTATGCTCTATTTAGGTCCCGAAAGTCCACACATAGGTGAATATCTCCATTCTTCTTTCAGATCAGGACCAAATTGGATACCCACGTGCTATGCTTGATTGAGAAGACAATCCACGGCTGGATTAGATTTTTTAATTCTTATGCCATTAGCACTTCAATCTTGGGATTGACTAGTCTTTGTTTTTGGCGGATAGGCTTTGCACCTTCCGCCAACTCTATTGTGTGTTGAATGATATCAGGATCATATCCCTTGAGGTCATTGTATGACTAGGCCACCACTCCATATTTATCGTAAAATTCAATAAGCCTTTCTTTATCGCAATGCAGAACATCCTTCTCGACTTTGAGCTTTCTTCCATCTTCGACCTAAAGGTCTACATAGTCACTTTTTTCTGCTACAAACTTCTGTTTGTCATTTCTTGCATCATCACAATCGAAAAGGTTTTCAAGAGTGGCCAATCCTTTTGGAAGCTTGTTGGATTTCAACTAGATGATATGTCCTTCATAGGCTTCGGTGATCTTCGGTTGAAGCTGGTCGACAAATTCACCCGACTACTAGATGAACGAGGCAATGTGTTCATCGCTGTCAAACACTTCCCAACTTTGGTCATTGTCTGGAATTTCCGGCCAGACTATTACTCATACAAAGTGTTTATTGTGAATTAGATCAGAGGCAAGATCAAATTGAGATATGATTGATGTCATGCGATTTGCATCTGTATTTTGTTCTTGAGGCACCATCTGAATGTTGATGGCTTCAAAACCCTCAATTAGATCCCAAACTCGGTGTCTATAGGATCGCATGCGGACATTTTTGGCCGTAGAAATTCCTCAGACTTGATTGACTACTAGTTCAAAATCTTCGAACACTATTAGTTGCTTTATGCCCATCCTTTCCGCAAGGCTGATACCTTGCACTAGTCCTTTGTATTCAACTTCATTGTTCAAGCAAGCGAACTGGAAGCGAAAAAACCTCAGTTTCTTTTCATTTTGTGGGGATATTAAACATATCCCGACTCTTGTGTCATTCTTGCATCTTGCTCCGTCGAAGTGCAACGTCCACAATTTTGAGGCTTGACCACCTTTAGATTATTTGACAACCTTATGGAGCACTTGATCTTCATCGTAGATGACATAGGTGCCCAGCCTAGTAGCATGGTAGTTGCCAAAAGGGTCGGTATCTATATGTTCGATCAGGAGAACATCTTGATCATTCTAGTCTCTGGTCACTTTTTCATCTTCTAGTAGTTCAGCGCAATACATTTCTTGCTTGGTGATAGAGGTATGCGCGACTTCAAAATTGATCATGGCTTCATCGGCTACATGCTCCAAATGTAAAGCTTTAGATTATATCTTCATTTTCACACCATGCTTGGTTCTAAGGATCAAATGTGACCAATCCAGGGATAGGTATCTGCCCACTTTTGAAGTAAATTCTTAGGATAGGCAGAGGCTGAACATGGGGGAACATCTATGATCATAGTGTCCTGTGGCACTGTGATACTAGGGCAAGAAAATAAGGTCAAGGGGAGTGCGTTGATGATGCCCACGGTTTTGACTTTGTTTCCATCAAGCTATATCACTCCTCTTTTTAAGGGTTCATAGCTAAGTCCTAAAGCTTCAACTATTTCTTTAGGCATAACTGTGGTGCTAGTACCAGAATCAATCATGGCATTGTGTAATAATTTCTCCCCTATAATGAGAGTTAAGAAGAAGGGTTGAAGCTTCGGTTTATCTCTTACTTCAATAAGGGCTTTTGTTGTGCTGTTTGTAAGAACTTTGGTGGAAGATGTTTGATCAACAACCCTTGCTTTGGGAAACTGCTCCATCGGTGTCATGCTTACATCTTCCTGGAGAGCCTTTTGTAATAGCGTCTTTTGTTTTGAGATGGCTAGAATATCCCACAAAGACACATAATTAGCGGATGATTTCTTCAATTGTTCCACCACATTGAAAGGTGGCAGATTAAGAGGCTTCTGCTCCTTTGCTCTTGTTATAACAACTTCCCTTCATGGCTAATATTGTGGCTACGCTGCAGAAGCACTTTTAGGTTGCAGAATGACTAGTTGCAGGACAACTGGTTTTCCCATAAATATCCTCTTTGAGCGAGTGTTGTAGTTGGATTGTACTTGTAGTGTTTTAGATGTGGATGTATCATTGGCAAACGTCGCTTCTTCTTCTTCCATCCATGAGAAGAGTGTGTGGTTGGGAGCAATGTCCGCTTTTTACTTTAGTGACATCCCTTGCATTTACGCGGTGAGCACCACACTTTCCATTTGTGAAGAGGTATACACATAGCTTCTAGGGTCTTATGTTGTGGCTTGGTTGTGTTGCTCCACCACCTTTTGTTGTAGGTTGTTGCGTGGGCAATTTCAGGGCATATGTGAATCGCCATAAGGGAAGCACCAGGGATTGTTGCCATCCGCTAAGTTGTTTTTTCCCGCAATCAACTCTCTGCTCGAGCTTAAGTTAGCGCCTTGTAGTGGAGTGGGTACTGGTACTATTTGATTTGTTGTTTGCGCCTGTGGATTTGTGTGAGTGCCTCCTTGGAACTAGTTTTTTTGGTAAGAGGATCTTCCACCTTGATAATTCTGATAGGCAGACTTCGGAGGTACGACCTGGTTGCGCTTGATAACGGTTATCTCATTGACAATAGTCTACGAAATTTCCTTGAATTTGCTCATCTCCTCCTTTGAAGAGTCGGATGTAGAGGCAACATTTTGCAGTGCACTCAGATATGTGTATATGGATTGGGGAGGAGTCGATGCACTGATAGAAGGCATCTCCTAAGTAGGAACCGATATTTTTGGAAATATAGGAATGATGGGTAGAGGCGGAAATTTCCTAATGTCTATCAAATTGATCTCCGCTTTCACAACGATGCTATATGTGCCTGGTACTATGGTTTCTCCTAGAGACTAGATTATCATTGAGATGTTGGGATTGATGGACTTCAGGTAGAAAATGAATGCCAGATTCGGCGGTGGGCAGATATCAACTTAAATCCTCTGCCAGCTTGTATGGAACCGAGCATTGAAGTTAGCCATGGCTTCATGCGGGGCTCGCTTTATGACCGACAACTGATAATATAGCGATGATCGATCTCCTTCATTCGAAAAGCTCTGATAGAAAGGCTCCTTGAGCTCATTCCAGGTACTGATAGTATTTGCTTGTAATGTGCAGTACCAATTCAGTTCCTTGCCCTTGAAAGAGGCGGCAAGCAGCCTTAATGCCACATTTTGGGTTGTAACCCCATGTACTAGGCATACATCTACAACATCTTGCAAATGTTCGAACGGTGTTCTTGAGCCATCTTCGGTGAATTTAGGTATAGCCTTTAGAGTGGAAACTGGGATAGCGGCCCAAATGGCAGGCACCACTGGTACAACAAGAGGGCTTCCGACATCCCATGCCGCATAATTTTTGTTAACGACAAACAACATGGCTAGCGGAAAGGGAGGAGGAAGCAAAACGTTTATTAATTGGGTTGCGAGTTGTACTGTCCCTAATGGTGGTACTAATAAACTAGAATTATTTGTTGTTTGGGACCTAGTAACAGGCTGATGGCTCATACACCCTTTTGAAAATTTGATTCATTAAGCTCAGTCCCATTGGGCATGCCAGGAAAAAGAAAAATTGTTGATGCTAAAAATTGGCAAGGTAATAGCCCTTTGTGGGAAACTCAGTTTATGGGGGACTTATTGCGCTAAACTAAGTGACTTCCGAATTTTTAAAGAATCTAACTTTTTCTGTAATGGGGTTTTGGAATGAGAAAAGGAAGCAAATATAAAAATAAAAGATCTAACTAAGATGATGCACCAAAATTTAGATAAAAGGCATGATAAACCTATCTTTTGGATATGATCTAAGGGTCTGCTTAGCAATTTACCATGTCCTAGAATAACAAAAATTAAGGATTGCAGTATGAACAACTCATTCAATGACATAAAATAATCTAATCACGTCCATTTACTGAAAAGAAGAGTCGAAAGACATGATCTAAACCAGCAAACTTGCATTCAAATTATAGAAGTACGACAAATAAACCATTCAAACAATAATGACACAACATAAAGTTTATCAATAGCATAAGAAACAGAGAGGCCGAACAATGGCACAGTTTGTGAGTTCTTGCAATAATCTAAACAATACAAAGGCCTGGTCTCTCCAAAAATCCTATGATTCTAAAATTGGTGAAAAAGCATGTGACCTCCTAACTTGTAACTTTTAACATTGGAACCCTTCCTCTAAAGCAAAAAGTAGTATTTATAGCAAGCCTTCCACCGCTTGGCAAGTAGCAACCGAAAAGATTTGGAATCTAAGAAATGATGTCGAGGCAATGATTTCCCTCGACCATTGTAACAGAAAATATTCAAGATACAACATTTGGTCTCCCTCCATAAAGGTGCATCCCCTGTGAATGATGGCAGTGGTCCAACAAAGTCTCGTGTAGACAAGTGTCACCCTTTAGGATAGGTGGTTAGAAAACATGGCAGCATCGTACAACTCATAGTCCGCTTCATCCGCTATGTTGAATTCGCTGCCTGCGGTCGGTATTTCCTTTCTTCATTGAAAGCTTGTGTAGAGAGGACACACAACAAAATGTTTACTATAGACGCTGCTTGTAGGGATCGCCAAATATTTATACGAATGGGAGCTACATGGCACACGAGTGGGGGCTGATGAGGAAGTGAAAGGAAGCAATCAAAATAACCCATGGTGACGACATGTGGGAGCATTTCGAGGGCCGATACAAGAGTAAGGAGAAAATTCCTT
Source organism: Sequoia sempervirens (assembly GCA_007258455.2). Taxonomy (NCBI): domain Eukaryota; kingdom Viridiplantae; phylum Streptophyta; class Pinopsida; order Cupressales; family Cupressaceae; genus Sequoia; species Sequoia sempervirens. The sequence goes on from VDFB02260452.1 coordinate 28,418, forward strand.
TAGAGTGTGATGAGCAGACATGTAGCCGAAGCTAGAATGACAACCAAAAAAGGGGGCTGATGAAATTCATTAAAGGCATGGGCCGACACTTAGCCAAAAATCAAACCTAAAGGGAGCATGGTGAATTTTGAATTCACACCTATTTGACAAATCTGCATACAAGACCTAGAAACACACATGCAAAGAGGGGAAAAAGGGTTAAGGGTTAGAGTATAGGGGTTTTCCTTGGTCAAACCCCGATTTGGTAATCAAACCCTAGATAATGAAATGAAATAAAGATAGAATGATGAATAAACAACATGCAATGTCGTAAACTCACCAAACCCTTGATGTATAAGTCTAAAGATATGGCATGAAGTGCTCCAATGGATGACTTGATGATGCTTAGAGTGCATGAATGCTTGAAAATTATTTGGATGATTAAGTGAATTAATGGGGTATTAGGAGATTGTGGGATATGAAAAAATGAGGGAAAAACCCTTTATTTATACTTGATTTTACTAAATTTCTTGAAAATAACACATCACAAGCCAACCTCAAGGATAAGAGAATAAAATCCTGCCAGAAAATTGAAATTATTTTGATTTTTGTTCCCAATGGAACTTAGTCACCCTAGGTGGCAACTTGGTCCCACCAAGGCAATTTTACTGGGTTTCAAGAATTAAAGTACATTAAATAAGGTTTAACGGGAATATTCTCAAAAACACACTTAAATAGGCCCAAAAAGTGCATTAAGGGGTCATTTAAACATAAGAAAGGGTTGAATTAGTGAGGACAAGTGTAGAAAAGCGTGAGAGTTTGTTACACTCTTTACAAAACTTTGAAATAAGACTTGGTAAGTAATAAAAATGGGTTATTTAAGTGAATTATAATGAAAGGGTCCTAGAAAAGTATGAAAGTGGGTTGACACTTCACAACACTTTTACAAGACATCCTAGAATTCTTAATGATTATCAAGGGTCCAAGACTTAATGTGAATGTGTTGACCACATTACCATATTAAATCTAGGCAAAATCAAGCCAAAGTCCATAAGAGAGACTCAAGTGAGTGTAAAAATGTCCAACTATGCATTTTTTGGTGACACAATAACAAAAAACTATTTTCAAACCCTTCTAAGAAGGGGAAAGAGGTTATCTCACCCTCAGAAAAAGCACCCTCTAGACCAAGGTTCTCTCATATGTCATAACTAGCATCAATTATTTCTTTACAGCTAGAAATGTCCATTCACTCACTCATCGCCAAAAAATTTGCAACAATAACATAACCCTCTTGGGCATTTGGAGGAGGCTCATCCAACTTTCATTTTTGTTTTTTCTCCTTAAATTTTTTATAGGATCGATTTTCCACTCTCAAGGAGTTAGATAGAGATGATATGCTCAAATCTCACCCATGAATTTTCTCTCCTGGAATGTCCAAGTTCTCATTGACCTCCCCAGGAAGTATTTCATATGAAATACTCATCAATGATAATCTAGTTTAGACATGGTTTTTTTGTAAGTGAAGATTTCTAGTTTCATGCTCTCTATTATAGGCCATGTCATTTTGCTTGCTAATGCTATGTTTTATACCAATCATGGTGCTAGTCATGGAGGGATTCTCACCTTTCTTTCTCCTATGTGGATTTTTCATGTGTTTGATCATGGTTTTGACCCCATTAACTGTTTGATCTAGATCCTCTTAAAAGTTTATAATCATTCTTTTGGAGTCGTAGATGTTTATACTTCCTGAAATAATTGAAAATGGGATTTTTCTTTCATATGCTTTAGAACATAGAGCAAACACACTTCCCAATCATTTCATTGAAGGGAAACCCTAAAGATCTCAATCCTAGGTATGCAAAGGAGAAAGACATCTTGTAATAGGGTTGTCCTAGGGTCTGATTATAAAATAATGAGGGGTTCACCACCAAGCTAGGGCTTGGAAAGACAAATGCAATGCAAATCAAAATGCTTAGACCTAGTATGATGCAATCTTTCACTAAATGACATAGAAGTGCATGAAAATCAAAATAGAAAGCTGCAAGATAAAAGGTGTGCACTTGGAAATCTGGAGATGACTGAATGAAGGCCTAAAATTCTAAAAACACTAATTTTAAAGCTTGTTGGGACTCCTATGCCAATCTGGGTGATTTAGTCCCAGATTAGGGTTCTTCGGAAAAAACTGATTTCTGACAAAAGGGTGTTTGAAACTATAAAAATTTGGAAAATGACCTATACTAGGACACATACGCCAGAATTGGCATATCAATCCAGTTAGGGTTTTCTCAAAATTCAAGGTATAAATCTAGTCTTCAATATCTACTTTGTCCTTTCAAATTTATTTTCAGATCTGAAACCTTGGTTTGCAACCTGTAAAAGTCTTCCAATGATCTTCAATGCAAGGTGACAATTTTGACAACTTTCTCCAAGCTTTCTCTTCAATAGTCCTTCAACCTAAACCTACAAATCACATACTAAAGAGAGGGGGAAATGTTCTTTTGTTAGTGGAAATGGGTTTTCCTTGGTCAAATCTCATTTTGGTAATTAAACCTTGAAATGAAATGAAATAGGAATGGAGAATGATGAATGAACAAAATGTAATGTTGCAACTCACTAAACCCTAGCAATAAGGGTTGCAAACATGTATGAGATGGCTCTAATGGATGTAGATCTTGAATCTTGCTTGAATGTGTAGACATGCAAATTTTACATTATGCATTCGATCAGGATCATTTATCAATTAAACTAGACATTTGCATTAGATCCATTCATCACCTTCATCCATTTAAATAATCTCATTGCCTAAGGTTATTTAAAATAAAAAAAGCCATTTAAATCAAATCTTAAATCATTTTCCAAAGTCCAAAAAGTCAAATCAGTTAATCAGCATTAAATCAGCATAATCATCATTAAATTAATCTAATCCTAATCTAAGGCTAATCCCATCCCACTTGCATTATCTAGACCTAGCCACTTGCACAATAAATCAATTTTATTGATTTATTAAAACATCATTTTCTCTCAACCATGACAAGTCAAACAGGGCATTTATTGCTCTTCTTTCTTGTCCCCCTCTCAAAATTTATTGCAAATTTGAATTCAAAATTTCCCCCTCTTGGGCACTCTTCCCAAATCTTGCACATACATCCATCAATCACATGGTGACAAGTGTCCTTCTATCATTGGCTTGATTTTTATCCCACATTGGTCCCTCTTCAACATTTGGCATTTTGAAAATCTTTAAATGGGTGCATCATCCTCAAGCAAATCCTTCAGAATCTATTGCAAGGTTACTCTCTTCATTTGAGATTTGATCTTGCTTATCATCACTCCACCATCTTCATAACATTTTCAATTTGAGCTTTGATCAAGGATTGGGAAAGGGTCACTAGCACATGTGACACCAATCCAACTATGGAATAGGTAATTTGGTTTTGTTTTCATAATGCTTTGGTCTTTTTAATATCATTTGCTGCATTTGGAAGCATTTCTAAGGTATTTCATAGAGGCATTTTAGTAGAGTTTGCATAACACTGATCCTTGAAATGCTAGGCTTTATGACAAAATCAAGCAATCATTCAAACTCATTGAGATCAAGTCCTTGAAAACATTTATCAAAACACCTTTGGCTAGGAGTGTGTGAATGCATCCTTTTGCATATCTTTAGTCAAAGTCATCCAAATCATCTTGTCTAGCTTAGTGTATGTAGATGAATCCTTCTCATATACTTAGTGAAACAATCATCCTATTTGGGTAGGTGTGGGTAGATGTATCCTTCTCCTCACACATATCCAAATCATCATCCTTTGAACACAACTATCCTTTAGATCATTATCAAACATCTTAGGGTCTTTTTGTTCAAAATCCAAAATCAAAATCCATATCAAGATCAAGGACAAAGTCTCAAAAATCCAAAACATCAAACCAATCAAAAAATCCAAAGTCCTAGCATTTCATTCAAGATTTATCAAAAGTAAAAACATCCATAGCATCCATCTTTGAACATCACCATCCTATCATCATATCATCATCACGTTTGATCCTAAAAGGCATCCTAAAAACTTTCACTTTGGGACATAAAATAGAGATTAAATCCAAGGAATCAAGAGATTCATCTCCCATATTTCCGAAGATTGATCCTTGTTTTATGGTTCTAACGAGATCTCAATACAAGAAGAGTATGGAAGCCCACAAAGAAACTCCCGCTTCAAGTGACCTTAGCCAAACAAATGCAGAAATGAATCTTGCAGAATCAAGCAATCCATTGGTCCCCTCATCATCACAAAACCCACAAGAAGAAAATCAAGGGGAAGACCTCACCTTTGGAATGTCTCGCGAAGAAATAACTGAAATGCTCCAAAATCCAGATAACCATAGAATCATCAACATCATGATGAGACTTAACCCTTCGTTGTACATGCTTGAACTAGCAAAGCAAGGGGCCAAGTTGCCTTCGGATTTTGATATGAGCACTATAGTGGAGACATCTTTTCCACCAATCTCATCCACCATCCCCATTTCATCTACACCTCCATCCCAAAACGTCACGCAAAACATTCCAAAAATCACGACATCGATTGCTCCAACTCAACCAAATGAAAACAAGGGAAACACATTTCTCAATGAACTTCAATCACATCCCCTTGTGAATAACCAAAACTTGGACGAAAACACCACAGTGGAACAAAACACCCTCCAAAATTCATTACACCAAAATGTTCCTCTCAATTTACATTATGACCTATCATCAACATCATTTCATGGAGCATCACAAACACCTCTTCTCACGAATTCACAAAAAGAGGGAGACATATTCGGACCAGGGGGCATTTTTAACACCACAACGCTCTCGCAAGGATTCACCCCCCTCACATTTCCACCTATCCCACCACTACCATTATCATCCACATCACTCCTTGGCTTGGGGTTGCCTCCCCTACCAAGCATCAATCAAACCGCTATCCCAACCATGAATCAAAACATTTTGCCAAACGCTCAAAACTTATTGTTGACATCACAAATGACAAACACGCAAGCAATGGCAACATCATCAAACACCCCCACAACATTGCAAAACATGGTCTCTCAAGGGCTAATCACATCAACGATGCCACTTACCACGTCAACAACACCATCCACCAATCACGCAATCAACATGACAACACCATCTACCAACCAAATGATCAACACAACATCATCATTCACCACCACCACAAACGCCATTCCAAATCCACCACCACCCCCACCGCCACCAACATTCACCACATCAAACCAATTCGACGCAACATTGCAAGCTGCTTTCCAAAGAGGCTATCAACAAGTGCAAAAACAAAAAGCTGTGCAACAAGCCGCTCAAGGCTGTATGTTGCCAAAACATACAAAGGTAGCGATTACAAAGCACCAACAAGCACAACAAACCAAAGCATTGCAACAACAACAACAACAAGCCGCCAAGCCGCAAGCATTGCGAGCACCAGAGTCGCCAAGCACAACTTTATTGCAACAAACCGCATAAGCCGCTAGTCTAAGCACAAGCTCACGCAAGCTCGCTAATAAGCACAAGCACAAGCACAACTTCTTGCACAAGCAAATAAGAATGGCAAGTATATCGCCAGCATTAAAGCAATACCAAGAGCAGCGCTAAGAAACAAATTAGACTATGTACCAACAAATGCCGCTAGGAACAAGAACAGGCAGAACAACAAGCTTTGTTAGAACAACAACAAGCGCAGCAGCAAGCAGAACAACAAGCGTTGTTAGAACAGCAACAAGTGCAACAACAAGCAAAAATCCTAGCGCAACAACAACAAGAGCAACAACAAGCGTTGTTCATCCAAAAGCAAGTAGAAGCCTACTTCGCTCGCCACAACATACCAATACCAGTGACCAATGCACAAACCAACCCATCCATCCAAACCAACCCATCCATCCACACCAACTCATCCATCCAAACCATGATTGCAACACCCCAAAACACATTCATCCCACCCCCTGATCCTCAGAATGATATGATTTATTAATAATTCGTTGTTTCACAATGCGTAATTTATCAAATCGTATAACAACCAAAACGCTAAAGCAACTTCTTTAGCCCTATCCATTTGATAGGAGCCTAGACATGAAATCCATTCCCTAAGGGATTTGAGATCCCTAAATTTGACAAATATCGAGGAACGGGAAACCCTGAAGATCACATCAGGGAATTCCAGGTTCATTGTATGGAGGTTGCATATGACGATACTTATCTGATGCGGCTATTCCCTAGGAGCTTAGCCGGCAATGCCATAGAATGGTTCTCTCGCTTACCTTCAGGCATTAGGATTATCTGAGGAAATTAGAGACGATTCATTAGAAACTACGCGATGTAACATTACATAATGGATGTTAGTCTCGGCGAACTCTACGCCAAACAAGGAAAGAATGAATCTTTCGCTTCATTCCTTCAACGATGGCGATCCAAGGCCAATCGGAGCAAATGGACCATGCCAGAAGAACAACAAGTCTGCACAATCATAGCCAATCTTGAAAGTCGCCTATCATTCCACCTCAAGGTTCAGGGAATCACCACCTACGATCAATTGATCTCCAAGGCGCTTAGCATCGAAAGAGCCCTTGCAACCCAACCCATCGAATCAACATCATATCAAGAATCACAAAACAATCGCCCACCCTCAAATTACAATGATAAACCTCGTACATGGGCGAGAAACAAGAACATCACTAATGATGGCGTCGTCGATGCCAAGGTGGTCATTAGTGGTCCACGCCAAAATACACCCGCACCGCAAATCCAACCACAACGCCAAAACACTCATCACACAACATATCAACCCAACAATAATCCCATCATCAATAACATCAATGACCAAAGAGGACCACCTCAACGCAAAACATACCCCAAACGAAAATACACTACTTTGGGGGAACCACTGGAAGACATCATGAAAAAGCTAATCGACGAAAAACTCATCCAAGCTCCCACGCTTGAGAATTATCAAGAACCTGATGTCAAACCTCCTTGGTACAATGAAAATCAACTATGTGAGTTCCACAAGATCAAAGGCCACACCACAAATAACTGTATGAGACTCAAGAACATCATTCAAGATCTCATCGACAAAAGAATCATAAATGTGGAAACACCTACTGGGAATCAGGATCTTAAAATCTACACGAATCCGATGCTGAATCATGGCAACAAGGGGAATAACAAGGATAAAGGAAAGGGCAGTGTAAATCATGTACATGAAACAGTTGTTGCTAACCTCAATGAAAACCGTGATAATCACTATCAAGGGCGCCTATGTCGAAGATTGTGGAGTCACCACAAGAGGTGGAAAAGTCACCATTGCAGGATCATCCCAACCAAATAGAGTTCCTTCATCAAGAGCCGTTTCATATAGCTACAATATTGTAGACTAACTCAAAAGAATGCCAGCACACATCTCCATCATGGAGTTGTTAAAAATCCCATCGCCCATAAAAAGATCCTCGGCTAGAAGCATTAGCTCCTCATCCACCGTCCCCGCAGACCTCGATGCGGAACAATTCCAAGCTATGGTCGGAAACATCATAACGCCTAACCTCCTTACATTTTCTGACCAAGATTTTCCCGCCCAACCATCTCACAATCGTGCACTTCACTTAGAGGTCATTGTGAACAAAAGCAAAATCAAAAGGGTCCTGGTGGATGGAGGTGCAGGTTTGAACATTTGTTCTTTTAGCCTCATCAAGCAGTTAAAGATATCAGAAGATTCCATTGACAAAGGAAAGGGCATAACAATTAGAGCATATGATGACCAAGAAAGAGTGTCTTAGGGCACAATCAAACTCCCTATCCAAGTAGGGCCAACGCTCATGGAAACCACCACAGTCCCGACTCCGACTTCTTACCATACAACATTCTCCGACTTCCATGGATCCACGAATGAAAGCCGTGAGCATCAATTTTTCCACCAATGTGTAAAATTCACACATAATGGACAAGAGGTCACTATCCATGGAGATCCTGAGCCGTTTTCATACTGCAAGAACCTTGAAGCCAAATATTACAAAATCCCCCAAGTGCCGAAAAATGATGAAGGCCCATCCACATCATACATCGATCCCGCCACTCTCACGTCCACTTCTGTGACAGAGACACCCACCATTCCCACCATATATGATATCAAGCTCATCATCCA